>JALLOX010000520.1:0-15589 GCA_036939695.1 Thalassiosira ordinaria | reverse complement strand
AACCTTTCTAATGTGTATTAGAAAGGTAAGGAAAGCTCCTGGTGGCATGTAGCAACCCCTTTTGTATCACACTACATCCAAAACACAAGAAGAAGCCACATGCCCATTTCTCAGCAAGAGCAATACCTTTGAGGCTGCCTTGAGGTTGTAAAGGGGGTGTGTTGAAGCAAGGAGAGGCAACCATTGCTGCTGAGGTGTTCCAAAACCTTTCTAATGTGTATTAGAAAAGCGGGAAAAGCTCTTGGTGGCATGTAGTAACCTCTTTTGCATCACACTACATCCAAAACACAAGAAGTCACATGCTCATTTCTCAGCAAGACTAATAATTTAGGGGCTGCCTTGAGGTTGCCAATGGCGGGGTGTGTTGAAGCAAGGAGAGGCAACCATTGCTACTGAGGTGTTCCAAATCTTTTCCAATACCTATTAGTAAGGTTGGAAACACCCCTGATGGTATGTAGCAATCCCTTTTGAATCACCCTATATCCAGATTCATTGCACCACATGAGAGCATAGTTCCCCTTTCTAGTCATGTTTTGGTAGTCTTGGTATTGATTTGATTTGTCTTGAAATGTGCACAGAGACATCCCTTTTGGCAGAGTAGTTATCCTAAAACATGTAAAGCAGCACATTGTAACTTTCAAGAGTTATTACAACACACTACATGTACAATGCATGGTTCTCAGTAATAGCAAACATTACAGCGCCACCTTGTTTTGATAATTGGGATGCTTTGATACACGGAGAGGCAACCATTGCTCCCAAAATGTTCCAAATATAATTTAAAATTATTCCAAATGTTCAGCAAGCTTTTCGTAGCATGCTTCAACATGCTGGACTTAAATTGCTCAATTGAATTCCTACGTCTTTTTGGGCGTCCCACAAAATGTAAATTCCTTTTCTGTGGAAATAGTACCAGTACCAGAAACACATAGAATAGGTTTTGTGCACGCTTGCATTCCCGCCACATAGCATAACTAGTGTTTGAAGCTAGTGACTTTTTTGTTATCTGTTCAGTGCGATATGAGCCTTTTTATATTCAAAAACTAATTAGGGTAGTGCCTTATAACAATTTGAGTTTGCTACCACCTCCTGTGTACATGCGTGACATTAAAACTTGTATGATGATAGAAATCACACTTGTTGATGTTGTTGGTGGTGGCGATGTTAGGAATGATGGGTCCGATTAAGTCAGGTTGGAGATGGTATCCCGTGTCCACCTGATGCCGGGTTGGAGATGCTATCCCATATCCATCTAATACAAAATCTGACCCTGACTTTAAAGGAATAAGTCTGTTTGACCAAATCTCCTGAGTATGCTTTGTGGTGGCTATCTATGCCAACTGGACAGGCGATTGCATGGCGAGAAGAACATGTTTTCAAGCAATTGTTTGTGATGTCGCAGTGCATTTGTTTGTGCAATTTTTTGTGTGTGTTTGTGTCCGCTCTTGATTTAAGCAAAGTAGTTAGATGAAACTCTTGTGCAGTATGAATAGTATATGTCTGGTGTATGTTGATGATTGGTCATAAAAACTGGAACTGAATGGAAGACGGAGCATCAAATATACATTGCATGCATGCCCCTAAATGTGTCTTAGAATTTTCGTGATTGATAGAGAATCTTTGCCTTTTCAGAATCCTGCCAAAAAGCCAACTTGGTAAATATTCAGTCGTTTCCATGATACTAGGGGAGGATGCGGATGGCAAAGAGTCAACAAAGAACCGAAGAACTGGGGCTTTATGATTTCATCTCCACATCAAAATTACTGTTGGATGTTTTTAGAGAAGTATAGCAGCATACTGATCGTATGAATGACTTTGCTAATCTTTCTAAACAATTGGTACACCACACCAAACTTATTTCTTGTAGCTCCGTCGGTGTTATCTGTTTCTTCACATTGTCACCAAGTGTACCTAGTTACATACAATAGATAATGAACTATGACTATCATTGTCACCGTAAATTACAATATGCAGTCCATAACAACATATTCATGACTGACAAAAGGGACAAAAATTGCTGACTAGTCACAGCCACATCTGTTATGGTTTGTGCAATATGATGGGGCTTTTTGTTCCTCGATGGCTGATGGGACAGTGTTGGATGTGCTTCATCATAATCATCGCCATTTTGCCAAAATCAACAAAAAGTACCTTATTTGATGAAAACAAGTCAGTTAGCAGTGCGGGGCAATTGTTGTTAACTCACAAATGATGTTGTGACATGCCAATCAAGAGCCTGCGATTGGATACTTTCACAACAATATCGATATTATGGCCACCACAATCAAAATTGCAAACAGGCTTGGTCATTGGCGCGTCGTTGGATTTATTGTTAGATAATGCAATAGAACCTATCTAGCCTGTTACCTAGAGGCCAATCAGAGCACTCATTCAATTTGGGCTGATTTTGCAATTACCTGGATGGGGAAGGGGAGCCCCCCAGCCAGATGGAGCCTCCAGAGGAGATACCACAAAGAAGGCCACCTACCCTGCCGCATTCGGATACTTTTAGAAAAATGTACTATTCCTACGCGGAATATTCTTATTGTATTTTCATGCCGACAAATCTAACACATCAGTCATTGGCAACTCCTACTAAAACCGCACAACCAAACAAAGCAAAACAAAGCCAAGAGCAATGGCATGCAGGATGCAGGTAGGCATGCATCATGCATCTCGAACCCAAATCGAACTGAATGATCTCAAGCGAAAAGCATTCGACTCATTAGATTCATTATTTGCCTAATTGAAAAGCTCCATCAAACATGTCAGGATACGGCGCAATAGATGGCTATCAGGCCAGCGAAAGTGATCACCCGCCTTCGGTAGACAAGGATACGCTTCCTTCCACCAAGGACAAGATCAAAGACCTTTTTTCCCGGACATGGGTTCGTGCAGCCGCAGCAGTATCACTTATACTCATCATGACCATCTCGTCTCACTCCTTCCGCTCCAAGCCGTCGTCTGGGACAAAAGGTGTGGTACCCGACCACGGAGAATTCCACGACGAAGACCAAGAGCTATTCTACGATGATCAGCTGGTCAATCATTTCAATGGAGACACATCTACCTGGTCTAACCGATATTACAAAAGTACTAATTACTTTAAGGGGCCTGGTCATCCCATCTTCCTTGTGATCGGGGGCGAAGGAGCCTTGGATACTGGTATGCTTTATCCTTTCATAACACAACATCTGGTAAGTATGACATTGCATCTTGCATATAATCTCTGTGGCATTTGCTGCACTATCTCGCTCTCTGGCCTAAACTTTTCATTACCAAAACAATTTCTCAATGATGTAGGCGCCGCACTTTGGTGCGGCAGTTATTGAAATTGAACATCGGTTTTATGGACCCTATCAACCCATTATGGGAAGGGAGGTGAGTAACACTGTGATTCAGTGAACTATGCTAAAATGTGTATGTACCTGCTCACTGAACTTCTCTACTTCTTTTCTTTGCTTTCTTTGACATGCGTAAAGGCGACTGTCAAAGAATTGCTCGAGCTGCTGACACCTCAGCAGGCCATGGCTGATATGGTTCAGCTGACAAAAGCATTCAAGGAGGAATTGGGTTGTCTGCAGTACGATCGATCATCTGAGAACTATTGCCCAGTTATATCAGTTGGTGGAAGCTATCCTGGATTCCTGTCAGCAATGTTTCGTGTTGCGCATTCTGACTTTGTGGACATTGCTTACGCATCATCCGCTCCATTGAAATTGTATGATCAGACTGCTGATCAGAATGCATATTATGATATTGTGAGAAACATGCAAATGATTTGTCAATCCATGACTTGCAAGGATTTTATTAGATTTGTATCTTACTTTGTATAATGTGCACACGAATTCAAAGGTGACCGAGGCCGCTGAGCGTCTTTCGGAGGGATGTGCCGATGCGGTGCGTTCGACTCTGTATGAGGCGAAAGATTTGATCAAAAAGGCTTCGTCTGTAAAAGAGGCAGTTGAGAGCATGAATATGTGCGTTGATACGGTTCCAGAGTACATCACAAAGTTGAAGACATTGAGCGCTGATGTTATAATGGCTGTGGGCTTCTCTTTTGCTGACTATGATATGGTGAGCTCTCATATGAATATTTTGAATTTCTATGTACTATTTTTTCAATGTAGATGTTATTCAACCATCCAATTGCTGTCTCCAGGATGCATACCCTCCAGGACCAGAATTGGGCATGTACAAAGCATGCCAAGTATTCCAGGACGAAGAGGCATCTACAATGGAGAGGATGGCAAACTTTTTCCAGTTGCTGAGGGAAGATGCTGAAGAAGAGGAGGAGTATCCAGGACTTGTTGCTGAAGAAGGCAGGGATTGTTTTGACCTTTCAGTCTTTCTACCAGATGGAGATAATGCAAGGATTACTACAAGTGACTGGTCTGGCGCAGGAGGCGGCAATGATGGCAAGATGTGGGACTTCCAGGTAAACTCTCTCGTCTTTGTTCTGCTTGCCATACTCGCGTATCTCTCTTTGACTAACAGCTTCCCTTCATCAATCATTTCACTCATCACAGCTGTGCAGTACTCTCATTGATCCTATTGGGTTTTCTGAGAAGTCTATGTTTCCAGCAAGAGAGTGGACATATGATGATCTGACAAAGTATTGCCAGATGAGATATGGTACCGAGATCACGCCACAGCCACTTGCTTTGGTCAGGAACTTGGGCTTTGACAATCTGATTGGATTGGGGGCATCAAGGATTCTTTTTACCAATGGATTGCAGGACATGTGGGCAGGTAAGTCCTTTTTCTCTTAAAATATTGGCAGCGACCCGTCATCTAAGCAACTTTAATACTACTCCTATCTTGTTCAAAGGTGGTTCTTATTTGGAAGATTTATCTGATTCAATCTTGGCAATCAATTTTCCTAACGGTGCTCACCACAGTGACTTATCTCATGTTGGTCCGAGTGAGAATGATACGGAGGATATCAAAGCTGGCTTTTTTAAAATCACGGCCATCTTGGAGAAGTGGCTAAATGAGATCAAAAATGAGGATTAATATTAGGCAAGATTAGGTAGCGAAACAAGAACAACTTTTAGACATGATTTCTGTTGCAATGTGAAATAGCAACATGCGTTGGCTGAGTTAATTACTGGATTGACAGTTCACCCAAAACTAATGTCATATATTATTACCACACTAAGTTCGAATATTACATTATTATGGCCAAATTAATTCAAATCACAGCTATGCTGCTGCTTTTACATACCAAGGAATATCGTGGGATCCTTTTTGTATTGCTCGTCACGAAACCATCTGTAAAAGAAGCAGTATGAAGCTCAAACGAGAGACGGGTCTTTCTCCTGCGCTCATCGTTTCCATTCACACTAGCAACACCATGGTTTCCAATTGATGGTATCGAATACTGTTTGCACCTCCATATCTTTTATTTTCCCAACCTTGCAGATGCCTAACTCTAACATAGCTTTCAGAATAATGGAAGAAGCTACGCTGTAATTTTGGACTACTCGCCAGGCACCTCAGAGGAAGTATGACTATTGGTCGTTTGATGTAAGAGTTTGCTAGAATGACTTTATTTTTCTTGCCATCCTTCACAAATAATAGATTGTCGTTTTGACGATACTGGATCAGCTTTTGCTTGAACCATTGGTCTATGACATACCCTATTATTTATGATAGGATTGCTTGAAAAAGGTCTAGGTCTTTTTTCAGTTGGAATTATTTGAATCAGACTCCTCTAGCAAAAGTTCGTGTATAAAAAGAACCCAGCTAATCTCAACAGAGTGTAGAGTATTTTAATCTTAATGAAACCAACCTGATATCATCGCTTATCAAAGAATATTTTGTACTCTTCCACCATGACACAGCACATGAAGGCTGTGACCGTACTGACGAAACATTTATTTTTCCAAAGGTCCACTATGGTATGGTAGAATACTTATTGGTATGCTACATCGGTTGGAATGCGACTTCTCCATTAACCATGAATGCTGCGGTTCCATAGAGTGGCAGTGGCAGTGGCATTTGCATGTCCGCACGCAATTCCTTTTGATAGAGCCACTGACGGCCCTTATCCATTGAGCTACGTGTAGGTACCACTTCCAGATTCCTATGTAGTCTTCACCATAATTCCCAACCTTCACAACCAAGTCTAAGCATACCAAGCCTCTATTGCCTCGACTACCCATGCCAAGCCTTTGATGCCGCTATCCAGTCTCCACCACCCCACTGCCCAATGAAGGCCTTCACTGCCGCATCCAAGCCTTTTTACTGCTATATAAGTCTCAATTTCCGCCAAAACTATCCATGCTAACTATTGGCAGCCTCCATCCAATTGTCTAAATTCCGCCCACAAAGCCCCCACATTCCATCTCCAGCCTTTATGACTGCGTCCAAGCCTTCCCCTCAAGGTTCAAACCTTCATCTCTGAATATTCAGCTTAAACTCTATCCATGTAATGCCTTCACAGCATTGTCCTGGCCTCTATGATTGGCCTCCAATGCCTTCCATGCAGCCTCCATTATCCATCTCCAGGCTCTGCCATTGCCTCCAAGCCTTCAGCCCATCATCCAAAACTCTAAATCTGCATCCTCTGCTGTCGGCTCAAGCCTTTGTTCCAACATCAAAGCATCTAGATCCCAAGCCACCAGCGCAGCATTCACCATCTATCTCCAGCCTCCACAACTCCATCCAAGTCCCCAGGCCACCATCCAAGCATTCAAGACCACCTGTATAGCTCCTGTCATCGCATCCAAGCCTCGAGGTCACCATCCAGTTGCTTCCACAACTACAACTGCTGTCCTTGCAGATACAGGTTCTCAACCTGGTTCTACCTTAGGTGCACTGCAATCCTACTCCACCCACGCCCTTTGCACATCCAGATTACCATTCTAAAATGCCCAGTATTAGCTTGCCTCCAATATACCTTGGGGTTTATACCTTTATCATAAATTAGTTCATAAATTAGTTTATAAATTAGTTCAAGAGCCTAAGGCTCTGGGGAGCACTGACCACGACCTTGGTAGGTCATTGGTTGGCAAAGATCCCAGAGCCCGGAGGCCAAGTTAGCACACACACACTGACTTCCTCTTCCGCACAGCCTTCACCACCTCTCACAACCCACCTAATACAAAGTTAACCCTACTGGCTACGATACCGTGATGACAAGCAGCCGATAAGTCTCAACCCTTAACTCTTAATCTAGCTCAAGGTCACCTCCACACCCAAAATATTCTCACTGGCAAGGAGATTACTTACAACCCTATGACATAGGTCGTGTTTTGACTCCCCTTCCTAGACAGAAAGCCCTGATAGGAAATACTGACACATGTTTGACTACTTTCTCTTTGGCTCCAAACATCTCCATCATCTCCTTCTTAACACTAAGTGCATCACCTTAGGCACAGGGACTATTATCTCTTTCCATGACTGGTATGTTGGCAAAAGAGGATTTTACTAGGAAAGCCACACATTGCTGTGCCTCATTGACGGGCTATATAATCTGTGTCCCTTGGGAGATGGGGCGGAAACGGTCAATTAAAAGCACTATCTTTTTGCAGGTTCTGTTGCAGATGGTAGACTCTTATTTCATCATGGTCCACAGAAAATGAGTATGCCAGCAGGCTCGAGGCTTGTCTTTGGTCTGTCTGTTGATAATGTAAGTAGGAACAATCAAGCCCCCTGCGGCCACCCCAACAACAGTGGCCAGTGGCCATGGCACTTCAATGGTGGTGACCCTTGGTATCTTTCATCTAGTCACTCTAAGACATACGCACTTCTATCTATGTAGATCTATGCCCATGAACTATTATCTACATTCACCGACTGGCAAGTTTGCAAAAAACATTTACTAGGCAAAAGTGCATATGTGCCTCTAAGGGCCATATAGATGATTGATCCTTGTTTGCCATAAGGTGGTAGCTGGAAGAAAGAACAGCTTCCAGGAAAAGCAGGGGCCCGAGTGATTGTCGCATCGTGGTCACAAACGACTACTTGAGCAGGTTGGAAAAAGTTCTGAAGGGGTTGTAGAAAAGTCAATTAAGGTGGCATTCACAAGTGCGGTTCTGGGATGCAGGCACAGGATGGGGGACATGGTGCTTGTCGAGAATGTACTGTAGGGTAATACAAAAGAGTTTTTGATGTGGTCACACACAAGAGTTAGCTTGAGAAAAATTAATGAAAAGCAAATGATGTATACGACTTGATATTGCAGTGCACCATGAAAGAACAGTGTTGGTGATATTGGGGAGGTGTCATCATGGGAGCCATGCAGTAGAAAATGCACCATCTATGATGTACAAGAGTTTGTGAGGATACATAAGTGTTGGCCATTTAGATGTATGACACTGACATGTGCATACACAGCCATCAGTAGATGAGGTGTCAGAGAAAGTGATTGTTGAAAACCCAGTACGAAAAGAAACAATCAATCTCATCAATTTCAACACCATCATTTGTGTAAGGAGGGCAAAATACTTCAAAGACAAAGACTTAGGGCACCAATCACTAGGCTGTCACAGAGGGAACCATAAGTGATATCTTGAATTGATTCAAACCTGATGGAACAACATACAGAATAGCAGATTAATGGGTCTCAATATTTTCTTTTCTGACAAAGTAATGCCCCCCTGACCATGAAGTGAACATGGATATAACTTTTTTAAATTTATCATGCTGTTAGACTTGCTCTGTTTCAAAATATTTTACCATTTGAATTTCATCTAGTTATACCCGTTACCTCAGTTATCAGTTCAAATTTGAGAGAACAAATGAGACACCTCATTTTGCACAAATACGCCATCTACAAAGTTGTCAGCACTTTTTTGGTGCCAACAAATTCAATGATGGCGAATTCATTTAAAATTTAAAACATCACATGAAGCTTTGATGAAGCATTTTTTTGTCCACAAGTCACTATTTTATTGTCAGACAGTCAATAAGTAATTAGATGTAGAATATCCAAAAAAATTCATGCAAGGAATTCGTATGAAAATATGCCAGCAATTCAGTTACAGGATCAAGACTTAGCTTCACCGTTAGATGTCAGAATTTGCTCAGATTGAACTTGTTGGTGGAAACTTATAGGCAGTATATTTTTGTGCCGGATGGTTTGGACAAGGAAGTTGAGGAGGAAACACACAGGCAGAAGAGATTCTAATGCCCTGGCAGGTAGAGCTTTGGTTTATTGGTGTTTTTTGAGTAAAGACGGAATGGCAGAGTCAAATACCTGTGGTGTTGGGGTCTTGATTTGAAAAAGCGGTTCCAACATAGCCTGTCTCAAATGAAGATAATACTAGGCTCAATTGATAGAATTATGTGATTCAGGATCAGTTTTCAAAAAAATCACATTGTATCCAAAAGCAATGGATTATATAAAAGTTTCCAGTCCTGGTGATGTCTGTGGATAGATGCAATGGAGGCTACACTAGATTGAACGGGTTGTGCAATTAATGATAACACATTTTCAGTCAGAGTCTATCCATAGTTAGCAAGATGGAAGAATCCTTCAAAAACACCTTATTTTGGAATATTTTTTAGTTGGCGATTATTGCCCTAATTATTGCATTGCTGCCCCATTCTATCATTCCCTTGTCAAAAGAGAATGAGGACAAAGATGAAAGTCAGATAACTCCCAGTTTTAGCTCAAACTCCTGCACAGTATTCTTTTCTTCTACCTCCGGCTTTTGTTCTCGAAGCTCAGAGTATTTTTGTAGAACAAAACTTTTCCCACGAGGCCCCCAATGTTGTGTCATGAAAATGGTTTGGTTTGATACAAATCCTGCTTGTAGATATTTGCATATTGACTGTCATATGCTCTAAGTGACTATCTCCCAAATTCTCGCTAAGATTCCTGTTTTTCATTTCTGCGGAGCAATATCTTGGGCTGTTGGACACCGTGGGAATAAAAGCAGGAGATCTGAGAGAAAATTAACAAAGGAAATAGTATACGTGCGGTTTACGAGAGATTGTGCATACTGATGACTAATAATAGTACAAAATATAAAAATTTCAAATATCCATTATAAGATTCTGCAACGAGAGTTGACCATGATGGTAAAATCTCAAGTATTGGTTCACACATAGATTTTACGAGTTTTCCAATCACGAAGGCAAGTTGCACTTACTTCAAGGGAAGACAAGTATTGGTATGTATTTTATGTCAGCTACGACAAGTATTAGAATGTATTTTAGATGTGTTTTCTCTGTGTGATAAGGTTTGTGACATTTTTGTTGAATTCCTACGTAGGATACGATTCTCGGCCAAAACGGCTCACAGTTCGATCCTGAGATATTTCCTCATCTTTGACGATCTCCTTTTTGAGAGTCGGCAAATGGCAACAGCAGCAACTCACAACCGCGCAAGGTCTCAAAAATATCATAGGTAGGATGGATGAAATGAAGCATACCGATGCCGAGCTACGATAGAAATCAAGGTGCCTACTTTTAGAGTTTTGATCAATTCAGTCAAAATTGATGGTCCAACTTTGCACATTGATATAGGGATGGAAAATGCATCACATGCCAAATGTGAAATATGTGCCCTCCAGTGTATGAAGCATAGAAGGGGGCACCATCTTTAGGTCACATCAGAGAACCCGATCCAGATGTAAAACGTACTGTAGATAGCACCTGGCTTCCGTTGTGGAACTCTTTGTGCTAACACATGGTAGCGATAGGTACTAAAAAAATAAAACTAAATGCCGATAAAAAATAAAACAAATAATAAGACCCTGATTTATATCGGATATCGGTTTTACCGAAGCAGCCCAACATCAAAAAATCCAAATACCAACAGACATAATCCAGATACTAATATACTGCAGATCAGACACTAGCATCTGAAAAAAGAGATAGAAAATTATCAAGAGCTCCGCATGCTAGCATCTATCTACTAGTCAACCACGGCTGCCTCTACTTTCTTACACACACTCAAATGATTTTCTATTTTCATATCTCCCACATTGCTAGGCCTCCGACCTAACAGCCATCACTGCTGATGGTTGATTGCAATGTTTATTGTACAGGATCGCAATCGACTCTCAAACCCTCTTCTGTGTTTGATTGTTTGCTATCTTGCCTGGCCTTCCTATCTCTCTCTCTCTCTCTTCACTCATGCAAACAACCGATCAGTAATTCTGCCCCATCCTCTACCGATAAATATGAAAAGGGGGAGGACTTGTCTTGTTTATTATTGCAAGATGCCTATTTCGCAGTTCAGTTCAGATGAAAAATGAAAGACAGTCAGCGCTCAACCATTGCAATATAAAAGTGTAAACAGGTAGTAGATACTCACCACATCATACCCTCAATGCTGTATCACCTGAAATTGAAATTGCTGAACTGAAATAGAAATCCATGAAATGGCACTACTCATAAGATTGAGCCAGTTTTAATTGGAGATAAACAGTGAAGCATATCACAAACTCACTCCTTCTTTTAGCTTCATCCGTGCTGGCCATAAATTGTACCTTATCATCATTCCTCCCTATTTCCATTACCATATGATACCCCTCATGTTGCGCTGCAACAAAATAGAAAATAATATTGAGCGGTCCAAACTCATCACCGGCAAACTTATCTCGTTCACTTCATCCATGCTGATAATAAACAAGAGCAATGATGAAACAAAATGAAGTTTGAGTTCGATTCACATTTGTTCAATAAAAATCAATCACCAAGATATTTACTCTGCTTCGCTTCCAAAAGCAAATGTTGCGGAGGTTTGTTTCAGTGAAGTTTGACTTAGGTGTAGATTTATCCAGAGAGAGTGAAGGCGGAGCGGAGCACCTCAATAAGAACATGACAGTGAAAATATTATTATTCGTTGCAAGAGATAAGAGTGTTGGTCATTGAGGAAGGGCTTCTGGTTTTGTGGCAACGGCTACTAGAGAGAGCGAGCGAGCTACATCTCCTTCTTTTTGCCGTTGGTGTACCTATATGAATGCTCGCTCTACTTACTACTCTCGTGGCAGGCCTGCCTCACTTCTCATGTTTTGTCATGATGTGTCATGTGCAACGACTAGAGTTAATGAAATAAAATTACTACAATAATATTTTTACCAAATATTCTTGAGAGCAAGTATCGATCGATATATTTTCTCAATAAAATAACATTATCATTACAAAATATTTTTTCTACAATTTTCTTAACTCTAAATAGGATCTTCAACGTCATCACTGTGAGAGCAAGAAGTGTTTGTTTTGCTACTACTATGTTACAGTGTGAAACTGGAAGCAAAATTTGTTTCATGTCAGTAGTAGCTATTTATGCTGTATTATTTTTGCTAGAGGCAACTTTAAGGATAGTTGAAATCTATCTGCCAACAGCAACTTTTTCCTACAGATATAATTCAAAATTAAGCATGTGACAATCTGTTGAAATGGCCAAATTTGTTGGTAGAAAGGTAGGAACTAAATGTGACTACCTACAACTACTTGCTGATTTTTTTGGAAGGAATTCCCCATTTTAGTATGGATATTCCCCGTAGGTATGTAGACATAACAATTCCCCTGTAGGAAATGAAAAAACAAAACATAGCAGCTGAAACATCCGCGCTCAAAAAAGGAAGACAACAACCGCGCCCGAACGCCCGCTCTCCTTTCATCTTTTTTGCTGTAGGTAGAATTAAGTACTTACACACAGACAAAAAAACGAGACAGCAGCCGCGCTCGAACCCTCGCTCTTCCAACGCTTTTGGAAAAAACACCATCTCCCATCTCCCATCTCGCTCCCGCCCACCATCCTAACTCCTAACCCCCACCATCTCCCATCTCCCACCATCCCCTCACCCGTGGCCATGGCAGCTGGTGAAGATAGGGAATCCCTCCCCCTCTGACCAGACATGGGAACGGGACTGCCCTATCCGGGCCGTGATGATGTGAAAGATGGCCAATGTGTTGGCCCGCATCGTCGTCGAGATCGCCTGCACCCTGCAAGTGCTCTCGGTGGACGCCGAAAGCCGCCATGGCATCAAATAAAGATAGCAAAAGATAATATTAAACCTATTTATTCTAAATATATTGATTCACAATAATATAGCTCCGTTTGGGTGTAATTCTATTCTTAAGTTATTATTTATTATGCCTTCTATCGGCGACGATCCCGGCCGTCAAAGTAAACCCTGGCCTCCCCGGGCCCCTCGTTCACAGCAGCATGCGATAAGATGGCTGCATACCAACCAGACCGTCCGTATGCAAATGGCTTCGGCGGGGAGGCATGAGAGCACTTCCCCATCGAGGGGAGGGTACGATCGGGGAAGTATCAAAGGTTCCGAATGTATTTTGACTTTTTCTTGATACTATCAACCGGTGAAAAACATAGTAGAATCTGTAATATTGATAATAACATCTGAATTATGTCCCACATCGAACGTATTTTTGGCAAATGGGGCCGCAAACATTAGCGTAAGCAAATCAGGATGCCGATAGCAAATAAACGTGCACTTTTATCTGAAAAACAGGCGGTGTCGCCTGTTTTAGGCACTGAGCGCAGATTTCCAGATAACAGTATCTGGCAAAATAATTTAGCATCTGAATCGGGTTTTCTGATGTATGAGTTCTGACTATTGTTAGGGGAGTATATGATTGTTGTCTGAAATGGGCGTATGTTGAAGCATGGGAGAGTAATGACCCTGTTGTTTGCATGCTTTCCATTCGTTACGATGTCATTTCGTCCTCCAAGTATCCGATAGATGAAGATTCGGTTGCTGTTTCGAACATCATATGGAGGATTTTATTGCAGATGGTAGACAAAGCACAGCTTCCGTTGCCACTTGCCAAGAAGCTTGTTCCCGTTATTGTTTCAGCATGGAACCGTTCTAAAGGCAGGATTGATGAAATGACAAGGCACCTTGACGATATGATACTCTTCTTATTCAGGCGTGGGACCCCAAAGCAGATGTTAGTAATGCGTGAAATCAAGAAGATGGCACTCTCTTTATACTTCACCAAGAAGCACTGCTTTCTGAAAAACCTAATCCAAAGGGAGAAGGTGACACCAAGATTCAAAGCTGTCTGTGGCATCTCACGAAGGAATTCTCATTGAAAGCAGTTCTTCAAAAGCTTGCTTCAACTGATACCATCATCAACCCCCTTGGTATGACTCCCGGGTCTCCCATGAAACGCTGAACAGGTGGCAAGGCGAGACGTGGTAGTGATAGCAATGACAGTGATATTGAATTAGAGCTGTCACACCGTGGCATCTACATGACAGTGTGAAGCTCTGAGCTATCTGCGTGGTTTGGGTTTAGAAAGGAGAGGTGGCATAGGTTCAAACTCTTCACTGACGACCCTCTCATGGATCGAATCTGCCTGGACCAAAGACTCAACCATACTCAAAAGTCGTTATCGCTTAGCAGTAGTGGCAAGAAAAAGAAACGTGATGCTGCTAAGATGGCTGCTTCCAAGATGAACAATGATGATGCTGCTAAGGATGGTAATGATGCTGAGGAGGATGATGATGCCATTCAAGCCTCTGAGGACGAGGATAAGTATGAACCAGAACCCAGTGATTCTCCTGCTCGTAATACTCGCGCATCCGGCAAGAAGAAGCCAATAGGCTACAAGAGACCTAGAGCAAAGAAGAATGCCAAATCCAGAACCGCTGCAGGGAAGCCCGCAAGCAAAGGATCGGCTAAACCAGCAGATAAACCAGCGGATAAACCAGCGGCTAAACAAGTGAGTAAACCAAGCACAAATGCAGGTCGGACATCCAGCCCGCGTTGTGTACTGTGCACAGCGATTGTTGGGTCAAGAGAGGCGAAACAGAGTATGTACCATTGTTTTACATGTGGAGCAAATCTGTGTATTACTCCACACGGGAACAAAAAGCAGAGCTGCTTCGATCGGTGGCATAATGTGAAGGATCTCAACTCGTTGAAGAAAGATGCTAGTGTAACTCCAAAGCCAACCCACACATCACCGCGAAAGAAATCTGCAACTTCAGCTGTTACAGGCTCTGTGATTTCCGCCACTGGCAAAAGGATGTCAACGAGGAAGAATTTGGCGGAAAGTACTGAAAACCTTGTATAGATTTACATAATTGTTATTTGGCAATGACTGTAACATGCAATTGACTCAAACATGATGTATGTATGGTAATGGCAGTGGAAATATAGCATTGTGTTAAGGGGTACAATTGTACCCCTTAGGGCACAGTAGGATTTATGTAGATTGTACAGTAAGGGGTACAATTGTACCCCTTAGTTCTAAGGGGTACAATTGTACCCCTTAAGCCAAAAATGGACCATTTTCATGCATGTACTTCTGAAATCTCCTGGTGCCACTGTAGGTCATTATTAATGGCTTGAGTGCATGTAACCTTTTATTTAGCCCATACATACTATATTTATTCAAATTTCAGTTGGATATTTATTCACCCATTTGATGGATTTACCCTAATTGCCGCCGATTGTGCACCGTTTCAATTAGGCGGGGGGTACAATTGTATGGTACCCCTTAATATTTTGGTAGGGGAAATAGAAAATACAACATCTACTGCCTCTCCGAGAGAAAAATCGTGCATATGTTAGCTCGATTTTGCGGAATTCTCGATTCCGCGCAATCGAGAACTCTTTTCTCGATTTCGCGGAATAATGCAAAAAAATATTAT
>JALLOX010000519.1:0-10931 GCA_036939695.1 Thalassiosira ordinaria | reverse complement strand
AAGTGAGGCGCGAAAAAGACGGGTAATGGGCTCTACTTTAAGACCTATTCCATGGTCTAACTCGAACGCGCCGTCCACATTGCAGTCGAGTCAAGTAAAGTACGTAAATAAATCCGTAAATTTCGAATTTAGGCTGTACGAAAGATAGTTTTAGACTTGTACTGTACCCTCAATAAATATTATAATTTATAAATAAAGTTAACCCCCAGACACTAACACCAATCTCTAACCAATCCGGCAGTCCTGCTTTGCTCCGGCCATGGCCATGACGGCGTTGGCTTCATAGATACAACAACAATCGAGGGCCCATTTACCAGCACCACACCTCGCTCCAGTTTGTAAAATCTAAACAGGATTGATCTCTACCAGTCTGGTCTCACACTATGGCAATGCCGGCTAACAAAATACTGATGTCCACCTCGGCATTTCGATCGGCGCCGGCGGCGTCTCAGGCGACCTCCACCCTTCTCTCCTCACGCGCCGTGCGGCCGTCTAGTCGCCACTTCACTGCACTAGCATACACTCCATCTTCTTCTGCTTTGCAACCACTCTCTTCATCCCATCCGTTATCGAAACCGGTAACACGTCACTACTCCCTTGACCGTCCCAACTCCTCTCCCTTCTCGCTCTTCTCCTCCGGAGGCGGCGGCCCCTCAAACGACGCCCTCGAAATCTCTCGATGGCCAATAACCAAAACCAATACCATCCTCAACATCGTCCCCCAGGGACAGCGATTCGTCGTTGAACGACTGGGAAAATTGCATGCCATTCATGAATCGGGATTTTTTATTGCCGTTCCCTTCGTCGATACTATTGCATATGTGATTGATGTGAGGGAGCGAGCCGTGGATATTTTGCCCCAGAGTGCAATCACGAGAGATAATGTGAGTGTGGAGGTTAGTGGTAACTTGTTCGTGAGGGTAGCTGATCCGGAGAGGGCTGCGTATGGTGCGAGGAATCCTTTGTATGCTGTCATGATGGTGAGTGATTATGTGCATTTCCTTTTATCATCATTTTAAAGGAGCGAGAGTGGTATATTTTACTTTCATCACATCACATGTCTTTTTTTGCTTCCATTCTCAATTATTAATGGAACAATCATTCTCATGGAATTCTCAAAATCACCCACAAAAATCTCAAATAGCATGCCCAATCTGCCATGAGGTCTGCCATTGGAGAGCTTGAACTGGATGAAATTCTCCACAACCGCGCTGGGCTCAACACCCTTATCAAAGGCTCACTGCAGGAGGCGGCTGTGGCGTGGGGGCTAGAGGTTCGTAGGTATGAACTGACCGAAATCACACCAGATGATCAGATTCGAATTGCCATGGACAAACAAGCAGCTGCAGAGCGTGCTCGTCGTGAACAGGTCCTGCGAGCAGAGGGAGATAAGAGACGAGCCGAACTAACCAGTGAGGGTATCAAAATCAGCTTGAAGAATGAGAGTGAGGGTAAATTGATCCAGGTGACGAATGAGGCCGAGGCAGAGAAGCTGAGGATTCTGAGGGAAGCGGAGGGTAATGCAGAAGCGGTAAAGATACAAGCCCTGGCACAGGCGGAGGCAATCGAGAAGATTGCGGAGCAATTGGGAAAGCCAGGAGGTCAGGAAGCAGCCGCTCTGGCTTTGGCGAAGGAATACGTCAACATGTATGGAGTGATGGGGTCAAAGTCCAATACTATGTTTTTCCAGGAGAAGGCTGGGGATGCACAATCTTTGGTGACACAGGCGTTGGCATCAATGAAGGCAATCAACAGTATGGGTGATGGGAACGCTGCGGAGAAGAAATAACAATCACGATATTAAGAAAGATCCGGCCATACTAAGTCGTTCTATATCGTTTGGTGTATTCCATGCAATCTTCATTGTTTGTAGGAACATTGGGCAGTGAGGGATATGGGCTACCCAGTCATCGATAGCATCCAAGGGTTATGATAGGCTTGCTGGTTGCTGGAACCTGATGTCTCAATGGAAACAGACACACGTTTCACTCATATTGCAATCAAATACTTCCAATTACCTATGGTATGCTGATTCTCAAGGCCTTGGTTTCTACTTTCTATAAGTAATGAAAAGTTACTATCTAGATTATTATTTGAACCTTACTTCAAAACAATGGGCATACTTGCACCTTTCACAACACTATCCCAATCATGCAAATTATTGTATTTCCCTGTTTTGCATCACTGCTTGCCATATGTCACATACCGAACAAGCATACATGCTTGGTTAAACATATGAAAATAGTGGTTTATCTAAACTATCTTGATCTGGAAAGATTGGCTCATCCAAGCCATCATCATCATATTCATATTGATCTGGAAAGAGAGGTTCATCTAATCCATCATATCGATCCTGTTGCCCTTTCTTTTCACTGCGTTTGCGATGGTATATCCTGTATCCCAAACAGGCACACAGCATGAAGACGAATAGACCCACAAGCAGCACAACCCCCCAGGAGTTGCCCGATCCTTCATGTCCCACGCTAGATACCGTGTTGTCATTCATTTGTGCACTTAGGTCTTCATTATCTCCACCGTCAATCTCCCAAAACGATTGTGTGGATAATTTTGCACTCGAACCATCTTTTTCTGGTGAGGGGTCAAATGCAATTGATTGCATCATGAATGTTTTCTCTGATAGAATGGAAGCAATGTGGCTCAGCATCGTGTCAAAGCGGGCCAGGAAGGAGACGTCTTTGTGTAGGACTAGGACGGAAGGTGCTGATTGATCAGCCAGATAAAGATAAAAGAAGGCTGAGCGAGGAGCGAGGCAGAGAGTGAAGTGTTATGGTTATGGTCTCCATCGATCCAGTTTCACCCTCTATCTTGGTTCTTATGTCGGTTTGTATGTCCCCTCTGTGATTGGGAAAGATGCTTCTTTATGTCGCAAATCACGAAGGATGTGCGCTGGAATTAGTATGGCATGCGGCGGCACAAGCTTGCAGAGGACCAGGATCCAGGATCAAGCCATCCACACTCAAAATGAAAAAGGCAGAAGACTGAAGATGAAGATGGTACTATGAACCATAACATTGCATTGCCAACCAACTCCATACCGAATGTGATGTCAATGTTATTGATTCAGCATGCTATGAATGTACATGTCATGGTTATGGATCATGGCGGCCAACAAAATCATTTGCGGTAGGCGGTGGCAGCGTAGCGAAGTCTAAAGTCGAAAGTGGCAAGGTGACAGATTCTCGTCGAGCAGATTCCACACCATTCGCTCAAATTCGAAATGGACTTGTCAGGACCGAGAGTTAAAAGTTGGAACTAGTATTACCTTCACCTAGAGGTAATGGATAAGTTTGAATTTCTTCTTAGATGGTGTGCGACTGAAACGCAACGGAGATCTTTTGGTACTACATTCACATCAAATGCTTTTGGTATGTGCTCGCGACTATCCATTTCGCCACTTTGCCAAGCTTTGATTATTCGTCATAATTTTTTGGTCGCCACCCCTCACGTCGATCAGTAGTGGATTAGCTCTAGATCTAGAGCGAGTGAGCGGCACCATATCGTCCCTATCTCGTCTTCGTCATCATAGTCCTTCATAAGAAAGATGAGGGCGAGGAATGAAAATGATGTCCTATCTATGCATGTCATTGCTGGAACACATTGTGTACTGTTAGGATTTGATGTGAAGGATTACAATTACAAGTCAAAAGATAGTGACCTTTCGGTCCTGATGTCCGGGATGGCTTTGAACCCTTCGCATGGCTCCACCAAGAGGGGCAATGGTGAAGATGAAACTGCTGCCTCAGTAGTCTTTGTCGGTTTTGCTGTTGAACGTCTTGATCTCTTGACAAAGCAAAACATATCACTCAATGTTGATGGACGACCCATTCAAAAGTTCCATTTCGGCGATTACACTGCCCTTCCAGGCCGCCAGTATGAATACATCGTAAGTCTAATGATCAAAGCTAAAAGCTCAAATGCTTCCAGTCCGAAGTTTGTTGCGTATGGTTCGCATGTAGCTGTCAAGATCACCACTGAAGACCCCACTGAAGGAGTGCATGGCATATACTTCAACCGTGGCGTTGCTGGATCCAAAGCATATTCTGACAAGTTTGGACAGTGAGTATCTTTTTGAGCCATTTGTCTTGCAAGATTCCTGTGTGCAGGACATATATCAACATCTCCTGTCATACTGAACTTCTGTTTATCTTCAGGTTTCAGAAGTATCATCTTGTAAACAAGTTTGGCACCCCTAAGTGGAAGAGTATTATCAACCCTCGCTCAATCCCTGACCCAGAGAAATCTCAAGAAGCTTTAGCATGGCTATCCCGTGGACTTGAGGAGGCCCTCCTCCAATTCATATCCCAAGCCAGTGGAAGCGAGTACCGACTTCTTGCTACTGCCTATGAATTCACTCACTTGGAAACTATCCAAGCCTTTGCATCTGCGGTTGAGAGGGGCGTTGATGTGAAGATCATCAGACACTGCAAAGGAAGCCATCGGGCCCGGGTCAAGCGGAACGACATTGTGAAAGATAAAAGTGGAAAGGTGGTCAAGGACTGGATTCCAGATGGTCCAACCGAAGCAGCCAAGATTGCAATTGATGCTGTTGGATTTCATTCATTGGAATATGCGCATACTTGGCAGCGCGACACTTTCATCGAACGCCACTGCAGTGCTGGAATCATGCACAACAAGTTCATCATTCTTGTTCACCGTAATAAGCCTCTACAGGTGGTAAGTAAAAGATCTTTAGTACCTTGTTTGACATGTTGATTACTCATGTTGGAGCATTGTACTGAACTGGCTTTATATTGTTCTATCTCTAGTGGACAGGATCTACTAACCCAACAGATGGTGGGATATACGGTACGAAGCACAAAGCCACAATAAAGATGTTCCCTGCAATTCAAATTGTTAATGTTGCACACCTGTGCCTTATACTTGTTGTTTGCAGGTCAATCAAACGTTGGTCATATCGTCCGAGATGAACAAATTGCAAGCCAGTTTATGAAGTACTGGGAACACTTGTCACAAGACCTTCCTGGCAGAAAGCATTCCAGCAATATTGAAGATGATAGTGGAAATGAGAATGAACCAATGGATGATTTCAATGAGAGCCAACAGCCTGACCTCGAAGGACAAGTGAAATCACCATCCATAAAGGTGATCTTCAGTCCAAGAAAGACAACCGGAATGCTACAGTTCTATGCGAATCAAATGGGAGATGCCAAGAGTTCAGTTCATTACACAGCAGCATTTGGTATTGCTCAGCCTATTGCACAAATATTGAATGGTAGAATAATGAAGAAACCTGACCAAGATACAGGGCTTAGGCGCTCTCCTCGTATTGCGAGACGCAATATCAATACGAAAAATGATAAAGAGGATGATTCTCTTTTGCGGTATGTTCTTCTGGATAACAAACCAAGTGAACATAGCTCAGACAAGTCTCGCGCTAGTGCACAGAAGAAAGGAACAGACTGGGTCGACTATTACAACTTCAAAGATAAACCAGAAAATCGTGTTGCATTTGGCGCCATTCTTACAGATGACAGTGATGACGTGAATGACCATGGTGAATCTTTGACAGGATTAACTACCTTCGTTGACTACGTCCACACAAAATGTGAGTTGGAAATTGAGTGTTTAATCTATGCCAAGTGACTGTCAGCTCATTTTGTTTCTCGATCACTATTTTACACAAAAGATATGATCATTGATGCATTCACCTCCAATCCTCTGGTCATAACCGGCTCCGCAAACTTCTCTGCAGCATCCACCGATAAGGTGAGTTGGATTGATATTGTTTTCGGGCCCTAGAGCCCTCACGTTAGATATTTCTAATCTTTACTACTGTTAAATCTCATCTCTTGCATAGAATGATGAGAACAGCTTGGTCATTCAGGGAGACATGAGGGTTGCTGACATCTACTTGACTGAATTCATGAGGCTTTTTGATCATTTCTACTCCCGAGATAGGTACAATCAATTTGGCAAAAAGTCCTCAAACAAACCAGGGTGGGGTGAAGTAGTGATGGATGAATCGTGGATGCACCCTTATTTTGATCCATCCACTCAGCTTCATCGAGAGAGGCTACTGTTCCGCTGATATTGTGAAAGATTGTGGATTTTTGTGAGAATGTTTGTGTAAGCATGTATGCTGAGACTCAGTCGACGGATTGTAAGGATGCCTTTGTTTGATACCAATGTAGGGATTTATTTGAGCTAGATATTAAAGAGCTAGCTGGAAAGATTGTCTTCCAATGTTTGCACCATTGGGTCACTAGCGCCATGGGTGACTATCATGACTCTCTTTGCCCAAGCATAGGCAAGTTCTGCTTTTTGTTTGTAAGAATGAATTGTCTGCTCTGCCACACTACTATCCTCAATGACAGCTGCTCCAGAATACAGATCACCGAGAGTGTAAAGCTGTAAACCCAACAAAGGGTGGTGCTGGACATGGGAAAATGCAACTGCCAAAAATGATACTATATGTTCACATTCCACTGTTGCCTCAATGACCTGGCCATTTGCAAGAAGTGCAGAGAGATATGAACACCGAATAAAGTAGAGTTGGCTGAAGAATGGAGACACCCACCGGTTGCCTTTGGTGGAATACAGTGATATGGCTTCTTTAAGATAGCTCAATTCACCCAACGAATCGTCTTCAATCATGCATTGATTTGCTTGTTGCTGTAATGTGTGCGATTTTTGGAGCACATGTGCATGTTCAGATTCGCTAAAGCCATTCCATTCAGTCATTGCATCTTCAATATCTATTGCCACTAAGCTTATTTTGTCTGTCCCAGCTCCTAACAATCCATTTGTCAAAGGCCACAACTCCCAATCATTTTTGTTATTGGGCAATTCCACCAAGCAACCACCCTTTGTGCACCGTTTACATTTGCAAACAAATCCATGAGTGTCTAACAGACGAGCCTGCCTCTCTCGAGTGCACAGTGCAAGATCAACATATGAATGGCATAGCTCCTCCCCTGAAATAATGAGTAAAGGAAAATGAAGTTTTGACTATGATATTGAAGCGATTCAGAAACCCTTGATCAAGCTGCTGTACCTACCTGATACAATATCTCTACATGCAACAATCTGCAATATTGGTGGATGATATTTCTGTTTCCCACTTGAACTTGCATCGACAACTCCAAGTTTGTAACGTAAAATGCAATTTGGATAACAAGAGTGATTTAACAGTGCTGCACAGGGATATACTCCTTCTCCAATTGGTGAGTGCAAAGAGTTTACAATTCCAAAGTTGTTTTTCTTGAAGGCATTCAAGGTGCGTTGTATTGAATGGTCAGTTGTGTAACCATCCTTTTCCTCTGTGTAGCCCCAAATGCCCTGGGCAGCTGATTGTTTTGTTTCCGTGCTCTTTTCATTTTCAATCTTTGAAGATTTACCTCTAACTGCGTAGTTTTCAATCAGATCTTTGGCGAGTGACATAGGAGCAGAGGTATTGCACGAAGCTTGCAGATCATGATCTGGAGATACCATCAGCGAAGCAAAATGAAGAGGACCACAAGATATGGCAATGCCCCCCTGTTGATTGCATTCATCGTCTTTTTGGTGACTATTGAGATTTTTCTTTGTTGCATCTGATTTCTCCCTCAGATATTTCAAAGAATTGAATGACCGCAGAAGTAGTGGTATTGCATCTTCATCGGGGCTGTTAGCATAAAATGATGAAGACATGGGGGATTGTTTGCGTCTTTTGACATAGTATTGGCATTCCAATTTGTGCTGCTCCTCCCAGTCATCTGCCTGCAAAGACCAAAACAAAACGAAGTGGGTGCAATCAGTATTGCAATGCCACAGCACTCAAAAATATTGAGGATGTGCATGGAGTGAATCAAACATAATATGCAATAACTGTAACATACCTGACATGACCTTGAGCAATAGAAAGCCACCCGGCACTTGGAACATCTACCAAATGTCTTCTTCCTAATTTTACTGGTATCCTCATCGCCCTCCTGGAAAAAGCATCGAGCGCATCGTTTGCGTCTACCACAGTCATGGCTGTCATCATCATCATCTCCCATCAGCGATGACCCTGGGGGTACTAAAATCGAATGAGCCAATGGCAGACATTGAACAATGACGGAGCCAGCCGTGATATCCCGGGAGGCAATGGCGTGAAGACCATGTGGACCAGACTGAATGGACAAACTCGGTTCATGATCTGTTGAGATCACAGTACGCTGTTGTTGGTGCTCATGAAGATATCGGTATTGGCACACATGTGCTTGATGCTGATGGGTGTCAACGCCATCTGATTCTTCGTTGTCCCGATCCGACCTGGGGATGCAGCAAGCAGCTCCGCGCCAATGTTTCTTTCCTCGAATCCCATCCTCCACATCAACTGTCATCCTTTCTGTTGCACTGTTGCTGCCAAGGAGAGAGGTGCTGCTCGGTAGCGGTAGCGGTGTACCTCTCTCTTTCTCTCTAGAGAGCTCTAGAGAGGTAAAAGCTGGTAAAAGTAGGTTGGGGGTTGAGGGTTGGGGAGTGTATTGTGGTTGTGGGGTATCTAGGGGAGTCTGTGCGGTTGGGTCGGCCGTTCGGGTGGTGCAGACATCAACGTCAGACAACACATCATCATCATATCCCAACGTATCACATAGTACAAAATAATACCATAGCTGGTAGAATTTGAAACCGTCCTTTTTGTACTCTGTGAAACGGGTGGGATATCTCGCAAACCACAGAACACGCCCGCCAACAGCAACAACGAACATCATGGCAACCCCATTCAAGGATGCAGTCTATTCAGCCAGGAGATGATGCGCATGATCACCAAACAGCAGGTCGCCTTCATCTCTCTCTCCAGCACTGCAATAGTTACAATCTGCAGCCACAAGAATCTTCGTAGGAGTATCGGCATCTTACCATCATCATGAAGATATTATCTCGCGCCTCTATTCTGGCCTTGATTGGTGGCGCATCAGCGTTTTCAAAACCTGTTGCTGTACCTGCACCTCGCCGACACAGAACTTCCTCGCTCTCTGCGGAGGCAGCAGCAATAGCCGAGGAAGTGAAACTGAGCATATCAGGCCACGATATTGATGCGTGGCCAAAAGGTTACACATCTTGTGCATTGGAAGTTCCTCCGACAAACATTGACATAGATCTTCCTTCAGACTTCCCTGCTGGTACGTATTATCGCAATGGGCATGGATGCTTCGAAAGTCCAGACGGCCAAGAAGTCCGGCATATGTTTGATGCAGATGGGATGGTAATAGGAGTTACATTCGATCCGGAGAAGAAACAGATGCTGTTCCGTAACAGATTTGTACGAACGGATGGATATGTGGCAGATCAAGAATCAAAAATGATGACGCGGCCAGGTATCTTCGGAACCAAATGCAGTGGTGGTTTGCTGAAGAATTTGTTTCGCACAGACTTCAAAAATGTTGCCAACACACACGTTTTATACCGCAATGATAAGTTGTATGCTCTTTGGGAGGGTGGATGGCCATGGGTGTTGGACCCATTGACACTTGAGAATGATATAGTGAAGGAACCATTTGGCCACAACCTGGATGGTTTACTTGTTAAAGGCCAGAGCTTTGCTGCTCACTATCGGTATGATGCACAAACAGACAACATTGTAAACTTTGGGTACCAGCTTAATCCTTCTTTGGGAGAGACGACTGTCAACTTATGGGAATTCGATGCTCAAATGCAAAGTATTAGGTCAGATCCTGTATCATTTGTATTCAAGGGAGCAGGTGTGATACATGATTTTGTTATAACTGAAAATTGGCATGTCTTTGTTATGCCTCCTGCAGAGGTTGATAACAAAAAGGCTTTGCTTGGACTTCTGGGTCAAGGGGCTTTCGCAGATGTCATTGGTTTTGATCATGATGCCACTGAATCGACAGTTTACCTCATACCTCGCCTGAAGGATTTGGATGTCGGCAAGTCATCTGAGATGAGGGTAGGAGAAGATGATCGTGTAATAGCAATCATGGTTCCATACCATTTCAGCTTCCACTTTGCAAATGCATTTGAAGATGAAGATGGCAATGTGGTCATTGATAGTGTACTGTCCGACTCTGTAGATCTTGGGGTACAGCTTGATCCAAGCATCCCTGTCTGGGAGGCAGTTGACCTTGATGAATTATCACCAGGACGGTATGATCGATTGACAGTTGATCCAACAGGTGCTACAAAGCCCAAGATGGAAACCAAATCAACACGAGAGCCTGAGTTTCCATCCATACCTCGTGCGCTCTCTGGGAAGCGTCATCGATATGCTTACACAGTTGGCGCTCACAAAGAATACCAACCAATCAAAGGAAAGGGCAAGGGTACTGCTGGTGCAGTAATGAAAATAGATACCGAAGACCCTAGTAAGTCGGAGGCATTTGCATTCCTTCCACACGAGTTCGTGGGTGAGCAAGTATTTGTACCAAAAGTTGGATCGGATGTTACCAAGCGAGAGAGTGAAGATGAGGGTTATCTGGTTACATTGGTTGAGAACCGCCGTGATCTAACGACTGACTTGGTCCTATTTGATGTTGAAGGAAGAGGTTCTCTGGAGAAGGGCCCGGTAGTGAGGGTGCCCATGCCTACTTGGCTTCCACCTGGGCTTCATGGAACCTTTGTAGAGGGGTTAAGCTTTTAAGATGGACAAGGATTGCAGAAATAGCTTCTCTTTCATACCCTATGAATCTACACTGTATTTGCGACAAAATGTTTCTTTTGCAAAGAGTAAGCTAATTTGTAGCCAGCACGATGCCATGCAATGCATGTTCTAGCATTATTTTTGCGCGACAAGTAAAATTCATCAATTATTCGATACCATGAACCTCCTCTCGAGAGGATTTGCTCAATCAGTCTTTATTCAACTGTTTGAAAAAGACAACATATGTCAGGTAGATTTGTTCAGGAATTAATGGATAAAGCTTTGTAGCTCAAGAGAAGTGCCATATAACTTTTGTTTTACACTA
>JALLOX010000518.1:0-12537 GCA_036939695.1 Thalassiosira ordinaria | reverse complement strand
TTCCTTCCTCCATAAGTAGGTATCTACCTACAATAGGTATCTGTCCATCCATCATCATCTCATTATTCTCTTTATTGGTCTTCTCCATGACTCGCTCGCGTAGTCACCACCTCGCGGCTTTGGGGATCAAGCTCGTGGCTCGTGGCCCTCGCGGCTCTCTCTCCCTCTCTCAACACATCAAACATCATCATGTCTCCGACGAGGATGGAGGTTGGTGAATGGTGTTGCCATCATGCGCCAATTCTGCTTGTTCTTTCTCTAGGTCGTCATCTTGTTTAGAGTCGAGCCAACATCTTGTGTTGGTTTGCTGTCAGAGTCTCAGCAGCGACGGCAGCAGCAAAGAACGGCGCGCTCCGGAGTTTTTCTTCTTCCGTCAAACCCTACCAGGCAGCACCACAGCAATCAACCGATGTTAAATATACGCGCACAACAAATGTTGTACTGTGATGATTGCTTTATTATCGACTAATCTACTATTACTATGCGCAAGTCCGTTTGTTTCAATTCACTTTGTGCTTTTGGTTGTCATCTTATTTTTATCAGACGCAAAATCGTGTTGCGCAACAGTGCCGTCGTTAGCTATCGGCTTCTCGGCAGCGGCAGGTCAAACCTAGTTTTGAAGTAAGACTGTACCGTCATTTGCAATGATACATTACCTCATATTATTTGTCAACTCTACTGCCTACTTTCAGCGCAAAGAAGGAAATGATAATTGCAACCCCGGGCTCGATAAGATAGAGGTTGAAGCTGCATCCTCGGTGGAAACGGATATGTACTGCGCATTCGGTGAGGGTCAGTGATTGCCGAAAACCACGTGTGTACTCGACCAATATTGATTCATGTATGTGGGTGTGATGACACAACGTATCATTGTTCACACAATGAAAGGTGTCGGATGTCGAAACAATAGAAGTGGAAGCAACAGATTATATGCACCTATCTCAGTGTTGACAGTTAGAACTACCATGATAATAATTCGGCTGGATAGGATGGAAGATCCTGTCAAATCCCGTTGTTCCTCAGGCCCTGTTCAATATCCAAACAGGCTCTGATAGGAGGGGAGATGACGTCTTGTCGAGGTTCAACATTATTGTACACAACACCCCGTCAGAAATGAGTCGCGCTGTGCTTAACGCCTGACGTTGACAATGCAGGTAATTGTTTAGAAAGAGAATATATTTGTGATATTGTTGCTGCGAGGTTATTCCATGCGGTTGTCATCCATGCGCTAATAATTTGTCTTTTCTCTTGCGATTTTGTAAAGATAGAATAATTGTTCTTGAGCAACGCAATGCTGTTAATATGAATGGGTCGAAATAGAGAAGCAAGAGAAGAATGTTGTAGACTCTTTGGCGGATATCACTTTTTTTCGCTATAAGATTGTACAGACAATAAAAATGTTAGGGAATGTTTGGATAATATATATATAATCTGTTTTTAGGTTTGCATATGCTAGCGTACATCCATTCTAAAGATTTAAAAGCACAGCTCTCTATCTCACGAAAGCGTACACAATAGGACCAAAAGTACGGACAAGCTCATGAAGTATCAACGTGCTTGTTTTGAGCTTGTGATAGAATTACATCCGTCTAGGGATGCAAACTTGCTCTGCAGCTCATTGACTTTGATTAGTAAAGATGTCGTAGACTTAATGCTCCAAAAAATTTTGGATCAAACGATAAGCATTCCATTGACATCCAAGCAAGGTCGCACAAAACATTGCGTTGATCCGACAGATAGGAAAAGGTTTACATAGCTAACCGCTACCTACCTCAAAGCAAGGGAAGGACTCAAAATATTCAAGATCGAGCTATTATCGAACCTAGCGGCCCGAGCTTCTCGAACCGGGTCCAATCTTATGCGCAACAACACTAAAGATATATGCCCTTGTCCAATACTCATGTGACTATGGATCGGGTCCAGCAAACGTAGTACAATAGAGAGATGAGTAGGTGACGAAGTAGTGTGATCATAATAGTCGGTTGAGATCGAGGGTCACATCATATCATGGTCGAAGGTAGCAGAGCGAGCGCTGCATACGAAACCTACTGTGGCAGGCTGAGCTTTGGCTTTGTGCTGACGCTCGGAAGAAATAAAATGAAGCACACAACATCGTCGGAGGCAAATATGATTTCAAAGATTTCTTCAATCAACTCGCCGAAAAAGAAATCTACCAATTCCTAGGAAGTCTAATTTTTGATATGACATTTTGTAGTGATATGTCAAATGCATAGTTGACACGAAATCGTCGACGATATGACAAATGCATATATGAAAGAATATCGATATGACAAATGCATAATAGGAATAATATCGACATAGACAAATGCATAATAAGAAAAACATCTTTCTAGGTATCTAAGGAAGTTCGTATGTACTAGATACATAGGAATCCAAATGCATAACAAAGGTAAAATCGATCAATCAAACTTCAACAAAGTCCTCGTTCCCGCGCAGCTCCTTACTAGCTTCACTAGTTAAAGCGGGTACTATGGTACCCCAGGATTTTTTTTGGCGGCGCATATGGGGTACCAGGGTGGTCTACATACGTGTCAGTACCAGACTTCAGGGGTCCTTGGCTGATTCTTGATTCTTGGGTGGCTGGTGGCTGCTGGTGAGTTTGCCTTCGCGAGTTAGTTGAACAGAGACTAACAACTTTTCCACAAAAACGACCTCTTACAAGTTTACGACCATGCAGTGATTTTCAGTATATTTTTTCTATATGAGTAATACTCGCTATTGCTAGTGTACGAGCTATTTTTGAAGTAAGATTGATAAAACTAAAACGGTTACGCCACAACCACAACAGCAACAGCCACAAACCCAAAACAAAAAACAAAGAGTGAAGAGGGGCATCATTCAGAATCAGACCGCGGCGCATACCTTCACCTCATCCCACTACATCAAAAGCCCCAGACGTCTGAATTATCTCCAATCTCCGGAGAGGCAACAAAAAATACTAAAACAACTGAGGAGGAATATTGTAGTGGTGTCGAAAAGGGCGCAGAATCTGTATTGCAGCGGCGTCAAAAGTGGTGACGTTCAGGTCTGCTCTCCATCTCCACTGCCATTGCCAGCGCAGCGCGGTCTACTTAGCAAACAGCATGTCATGGACACAAGTTTACGTTTCAGGTCTACCTCGATCCATCAATCCACCCGATGAAGAAATAGAAGATTATTTATGTAAAAGGTACTCTCTCACTACTGACGAAGATGACGGTGACAATACTACTGCTACTACTACGGAAAATAATCTCATGATGTGGGCCGGACCAGGATCAACACTAATAAAACGAGATGACAATGGGTGCTGTCGTGGCTTTGCCTTTCTAACCTTTTATTCCATGGATGGGGCTAGGATGGTGGTTGATAGAATAAATAATGAGGATAATGGTGGGAGTACTCGTTTGAGAGCAGAATTGAGCAATCCAAAAGGAGGTACAAAAAAGAAGGGGAATAAAAACGACAAAGATCTTCCTGATTTGAGACTTCGTAGACAAAGAAAGCAACCTGTACGAAAACATCCTGTTATTACTAGTTCAGATGGCAAGCGGACTAATCTGGGCAATAAGACAAAGTGATGTATGTTTATGATTCAAGTTGTTTACTTTTGTACAATCCGCCAATATATTTGACTACTTTCATCCAGCTGATAGGCGGCCTTTCTTGAAGGAGATAGGCTGGTGTCTTCCTTTGATAGATTTAAGAGGGGAATTATCTGCAATCACAACATTGGAGCAATGAGACAGTTTATGGCCCTAACCACAACCTCGAATGTCAGCATCAATCCAATTGTGCAAACTCACATAAGCACGCAACGCAAACATTTCCTCTCCACTATTCCTCAACGGAAAGATTTCGTAGCTCGTCAATAAAGGATTCTTGTGGTCAACAGCAGGGTTTGTCCACAGAACCGCCATGCCTTTTTTTGGTCGGATGTGTAACCAATCTAAATATGGAAATCCAATTCCTCCTCCCTCACCACTATCATCGGAGAGGAATATGAACAGGGACATGGCACGCGGCCCTGCTGGTTTCCACAAGCTGCTGACATCGTCAAAATCATTCTCGAGAGCAGTGCTACTCGTACTCTCTTGTTGTTGTTCATTATTGTTGTTTGAGTGAAAGTAGCGAATCATTTCCATCGGTTCCAGGTACGGTGTGGTTGTTGAATTCGCAAGTGAGGCAACTCTTTCCATGATAATTAGGTAGATGTCATAGCTGCTGCACCGGCCGTTATCATTACGGCATGTTACTTTCCTGAAGTTGTGGCCACTACCTTCTCTGGAGAGCACGGGTGACCAACCAATCCCAGAACCCGCCGATTGCAAGTGATCGGCCTCCTTCTCTGATAAAAAATTCTTGAAAATGACCACATAAGGATCATCTTCGCTGCCAACAGTGCCACTATCATCACCCCCTCCTTCATCTCTTTGTTCCGCGTTCGGATAGGACACAAACAGCGGTTCGTACTTTTCCCACTCAGCATTCCCACCCCCACGAATGTTCTCGAAATACTCATGCATCTCCTCCCCACCCCCAAACAAGGGCTGCGCAAACGGATGCCTCCTCCCGGTACATTTATGAAACGCCTCCAAATGTTCGCAAGCTTGGCATGCCAGTGCACAATTATTCATCATGAATATCACATCATCTTTGCTACCACTAATATCACCACCACCATTCTCATTCCACCAAGACTTGTCAAGAGGACCACACATGCCTCGCGAAGACCACTCGGCACACATTCTCAATTCATTACGACATCGTTCACGCGATTTAATGTCAAAATTTGGATTTGTGACAGTGTATCGTGCATAGTGTTCATAATTGCGTATGGTCTGGAGGACATTGTCGCGTTCTTCCTTTGTCACGGGGTCCTCTACATACTGTTTGTTTTCATTGCTGCTGTTGTCGTCATCTTTGTTGCTGTTTGTAGTGATGCCGCGTATTAGTTGAACTCTTCCGGCGTCCATGTTTGCATACAGTTCTTTCCTCGCTCTACATGAGCAGGTATCACATCATGTACCATCATTTTTCATTGGTTTTCACACAAGACATGTTTGAGATCAGAAGAGTGTACACTCATCAGAAGGATATAATGTGAAACCCAAAATATAGAACTCACATGATATCTTCTGCAATGCCCAAGGTTCTATCTCCCAGGGGTCGAACACATTTCCAACAAGAGTATTTGCATTTCACTTGCATAACTTCCCAATCCAATATGTTTTACGAATAGTGAATACAATAAGAAAACCAAAAGATATGAGAATAATAATAAATGATGATGCATGGTGCCATTGTATGCCAGAGAGAGTCGCTCTCATAATATCAATATCATCATAGGTACAATAAAAAAGAATCAAAAGTACTCACAACTTGGATTGATCAAACATTCTCCCCCCTCTGCCCAAACGGGACACTTGTCGAACTCATCCTTGCATGCCGCCTCCTCTTCTTCTTCCCCTGCTCCTGTTGTTCCTCCATCATCGCCAACTACTCCTGACATGGGAGTACAGGTGCCACAACTCCTAGCACACGAACTCAACATAAAGTATGGATTGTTATTACATTCCCCCTCCTTGGACCATTTCTCGCAGGATGGATCGAGATCTTGACAGGGATCGGTAAAGTCTTTTGGTAGTTGATTGGTTGGGTGCTGGTGATGTTGATTGATGCCGTCGCCGCTCCCGCCGTTGGTGCAGGTGCCCTCGCCATCACCGCTGGGGTCGTCGCATTGCTGCCCCTGCTGCCCCTCCGCCTGCTGTTGCTGAGAGAGGAGCGCACGAGGAAGAGAGGACAGCAGTAATAGACAGAAAAGGATCTCTAATCTCCTGGGCATCATCATCGTCCTCTGTTCATGCATGCCCTACGACTACGACTACGATGCGATTTTGGGTGCACTAGAGAGGTAAGCCGTAAGCCAAAGCGTAAGGACTGTGCTATATTGTTTCAAAAAGAATCCTAGTAATATCACATGCTTACTTTATGTCTCATAAAAAAGAGGAAATGACATTTACTTCATTTTCATTAGCCTTATTTTCCCGCAGCCCAACTCGAAACACCAAAACACAACAGCAAACAAAAACAACAACAAATTCACATTAACATCGCTCTCCTCCGCCTCGCTCGGTCCTCCCGTCCGCTTCTATTCCACTTGAACTTGCCACTTGACGCCGTCAACAAATAATCATGTCTACGCCTGAAGATGATCCTCAGGAGCTAACCGCACGCACGGAAAGGGCACGGCAACAAGCTCTTGGCAAAGGCAATGCCAAAAGCTCAAAGAAGAAGAGCAAGGAAACAACAACGGAACATTCTACAAAATCGAGTGCAATGAAACCTCCCGCCGCCGCTGGCGATGCCGCTGAAAAATTGCAGGGCAATCAATATTACGCCGTAAGGGTGGGTGCTAAGATCCAATCGGCCATCTTTTTACATTGGGATGATGCGCAAAAATTTCTTGTGGACGAATCTGAGTATGATTCAAGTAGCGAGATGAGTGCTGTGGAATATGCGGCGTTTGGTTCTGTTCTGGAGGCAGTGGTGTATTTGAGAGAGGGGGAGGAGGAGAGAAAGAACAATAAGAATAAAGGGAAAAGAAAAGGGTCAGATTCTTCTACTATAGATGAACATCACCCAGAAGAACAACTGAACAAAAAGAGGAAAGCGGCTAATCAATCTGAACTATCAGGGGGGGAGAGTGGTGAGTATGTCTAATTACTTCATTTATTCTTTCAGCATTTGCACAACCAAGACATGTGCTTAATGAACATATTTTTATTCTACTGATATGTCAGACAAAGGGATGTTAGCCAGTACTCAGCGGGGAAACAGTTCAGGCTACACAGAACAAAATCTTGATGTGGTAAATGATATGGCCATTATGAAAGAGGAAGTGAAGAAGATTCGAGAAGAGAATCGAGCCATGCATCAAAAATTTGACCGTCTGATCACACGGATTGGAAACTCCCCTTTGCCTCAAGGATGGGCCACAGCAAGAAGAGATGAAGGTTCGTCCAGGAAAGGCACAGATAACCACGAGCATGAAACTCATCAACAAAATGGAAACGCAACATTGTCGAGGTTACCAGAGGATCTATGGATACTATGGCAAGAGTACACTCACGGAATTGATGGAAGAAAGCCTGCGAAAGATTTTACTACCAAAGAGAGGGGTCAAGTGAGAGGGACTTACAGCAAACGCAATCATGTATGGCAGTTGATACAAAAATTAATGGATCAAAGAGGAGTGGATCACAATGTTGCCATTGATAGTATTTATGAAGTCTATGGATACTATGGTAAGACCACGTCTGTTGCTGAAATTATCAAGGCCATTCAAGGGGAAAAGAAAAAAAGAGATATTGCAGACTTTCCTTTGGCTCAAAAACAGGTTTCAGCGAATAGTGAGGAAGGTGCATCCAAGGAAAACACAGATAATCACGAGAAAAATGAAAACACTCAACACAATGGAGAAGCTACACTTTCAAAGTGTCCGAGATCTCTTCAGACTTTGTGGCGAGAGTATACACATGGGATAGATGGGAGGAAACCTGCAAAAGATTTCACCGAAAAGGAGAGGGGTCGAGCGTCACATAACTTCTGCAAACGCAACCACATTTGGCAATTGATACAGCAATTGATGGATCTAAGGGGAGTGGATCACAATGCTGCCATTGATAGCATTTATGAAGTTTATGGTAAAAGCACGTCGATCACAGCTATTATCAAAGCCATCTCAGAAGACAAATTCACGGGAGAGATTATAGATAAGTTTTTCAATGATTAAAACACTTGGAACACTTGTGTGCATTCATCACGTTTGATATGTCTCTGCATCGTTGATGTACTACTGGGGAAATAATACAATTTAATAATTGCAGTTGGAACATGGCTGGAGTCGTCAAATGATGTTAAAAAAATAATCAGAACCCTATGATATTATTTTTTATTGTCACCTCATGATAGTTCAGGGATCCAATACCCTTGGTATGGTAAATAGTCTACCGGCAAGTATAAAAGTGTTTTTTATCTCGAATAGTTTCAAACCAGGACAAACTTATCATCTACACTGAAAATCTCCATCTTCTGATGGGAATGTAAAACATTGTTTAGCAGCAATTTCAGTACAAACGCTGGCTATGATAGAGTGGACTGGGCTGAGCAACGAAAATTACCCCTGGATGATACACTGCCAAACGGACAAATTACATGGAGTAACACAGTGGGTCTCTTGAATGGTTTCTTGAGAAAGCATACATAAACACTGTTGGGGGCTGTGTTTTCAAGAGTGTTCCCATACCACGGGTCATAGAGCCTCATTGTGAAATACATGGCACCCATCACCTCCATTCCAATTGATACCACCTACAATCCATCCTCCTACAGACACTATTCTCATGAATGTTGGAATTGACATCAATTTATTTGTAACCCAGGAGGTCAACGGTACTGGGAAAACGTGGATGGCATTCGCAAGTCTACCATAGACCCAGAGTTGTGAGGTTTGGACCAAATGGTCTTCCGCACGATTGCATGGGGCAATGAGAAAATAATGATAACACCTGTTGCCCAAGATCACCAAAAGTTCACCGCTTCACAAATAGCCTAGATCCGCGACGAAATGTTGTGTTGTAGCGGTATGATGCAACATTATCTCCATTTACTTTTGCTGAATGATCAGATGCGCCAAGGCTCAGAGTTAGGCTGTTTGCCTGCTTCCGCGGGACATTCTTTTTGAGGTGAAATATTTGCAGCAGTTAGCAACTGTATCACAATATTCAGATGAGTAATCTTAAAATGCATACCAACTCACTCTCAGAAATTCATGTTGATTTGATAGTTGCAAGGCCTTGGCATGTGCTCCCCATTCTTGATATAACCAATACGAGGCGGTCAGGTATTCTCTGGCGGTGCCGTCATCATTTTCTCCTTGTAAGAAAAGAGCATAATGTTCTCTTGCCATTGCTTCCAAGTGAATCATTCTGGCTTCGGCACAAGACTCAATTGCTTTTTGGAAACCCTCTCTGCTTGGATTCTTCAATGCAAGCATGAACAAATGAACGGGCTTTGCATTTACTGAGCCATGTTTTGTAAGATGAGCAAAATAGCCCAAGCACTGTACCAAATATGATAAAATTTGACAAGAGCAGGTGAGATTTAGATATTAGTAGTACTGAGACAAGCGTCTGGGGACACTTACATTTTTCGCCAACTTGGCAAATGTCTCGCCACCTTCTTCACAAGATAAAGCTACTGCAGCCAAGCCGCTGAAACACAATCTATTGTGCAGTCGAGGCAGGAAGATGTCTTGCAGTGGATAATCCTTGAGAATTGCTAACATTTTGGCCATGATATCTTTGTTCTGGAAAACAAATGCCACCATCAAGCGGGAAGAGCTGGAATCCCGAAGTGCCATCTTACGAGCATTTTCATTCATTTTCTCCAGGGCCTCGTCTTCTCTGAATGCATCTCCATGAAAGATTGCCGCGTTTACCGTTCTGATGCGAAGATTCAGAGCTGACTGTCTTAAGATCTGGAACGTAGTCAAAAAACCGTTTCTATCAAGGTTTTGTGAGCATTCCTCTGCCAATGTTAGCTTTGACTCCAACAGTGGACCCAACTGAAGTCCCGCAGCAAAGTAGGCATGAAAGTATCCCAGCAAACACCCTAATGTCACCATAACATCCCCTCCATGTAACTTGGAATCCTTATAACTCTGAAGCAGTGGATCAACTGAGTTTCGAAAGGGTTGTAACTGGCACGTAGCACCAGCGTGACAGGTCATTTGTGTGAATGTGTAGATTTCCACGTCCCCACGGATCTTCTCTGCCAGAGCAATCGCGACACGTCCATACTCCTGAGCTGTCTCGACCTTGCCCTGTTTGGCCAAAGAATTTGAATAGGATGATATAATGGGTGGAAGATGACGACCTCTACCTCTTTTAACAGCACATTGAATTGATTTCCACGTGATGACTTTCATTAGATCCTCATTTCCCGTAATTATAGCCCAAAATTGTACATGTGAAAACATATGGAACACTGGATCATCCTTGGGTGGACAAGGCGGGAGGTCTACAAGGCTCAGAAAAGACTGGTTCCTTAATGCCAACTTCAGCTTCATCTCCTCTTTTACGAGGTATGGTTTTGTCAACTTGGTGGGAATTTGGAAGCCATACTTGTTTAAGATTGTTACTCCGTCCAACGCCCCTTGTTTATAGTCGGATGTCTCATTCATTTTGCATTGTAGTTGATGCAGGTATGCGACGAGCATATCATCCAACGAGCTTGCATTCCGCAGGACAATGTCAATGTCTTTCATTGCTATATTGTAGTTGCCTTTTGATCATGGAGAGTGTCAGATACTCTTGGCTAGAACAAAAAGTCATAGTCCTTGAATGATATTTCACTTACCAAGAGAATATTCTGAAACAATTGCTGAATTGTAAAGTTCAAGGGATAGAGCATAAAACTTCCCCTTCCACATAATCCCTGATGAATTAAGGCACTTCAATCCCTTGCGCAGCAAATCATTTTCTTTCTCAATTGCTCCGCAGCTTTTTGCAATCTTGGCAACCCTCAAATTCAGCTGAATCAAGTCAGAGCGGCTAGTCAATTCCGGTGGTAGAGCATTGAGAAGGTCCACAGCAACATAGAGGGCCCAGTCCATATGTGAGCCCTGTGCACAGTTCATCAAGACCTGCGAGATGTGCAATGGCAATTGATGATCCTGGTTTTCTTCCACTGCAAACTCATAGGAAGCTTGTCTCACTCTATCATGGCTAAATCTGTAGTGTTTGTTCTCAGTTGATAATAAAAGCATACCCTCGTCTGAAGCTTGTTTCAGCAGATCATTCACCTCGCTCTCTTCAAAAGACTGTTCATCTTGGTTCATAAGTACTGTGAGCAACGGGACATCCAGTGAATTGTGAGGTATGTATGCCATCACCGACAACAGGTGTTGGAGAGGGCGATGTAAATCTCTGATCTTTCCCTTGACAGAATCCACCACATCGTCTGACATGTAATTGCCTAGTTCAACTTTAGAGCACACCCATCTCCACTCAAAGCACATAACATCGTAGAACAAGATATTCTTTCTCACAAGCTCCTCTAATGCTTGCATGACGAAGAAAATATTGCCCATTGTTTTTGTATATACAGCTTCAGCCAATTCAGCTACTGCCTCATCATCTTCTCTTTTGACAGAGTCAGAAATGAAGTGAGTGACTGCATCAGGAGATAGACTGAATAAATCCACTCGTTCCAAGGGAGCTATTTCATCCATCAGCTTAGTTAAGGAATGGTCTGCATCGACCTCATTGGATCTATATGAACATATAAATAATATGCCATTAAATTGAAGGCGTGTCAGAAGAAAGGACAGCAACTCAAAGAATGGTTGGTCTCCCCACTGTAAATCATCGAGGAATATGATTACAGGATACTTGGTAGATTCACAAACGCTGGAAAAGAATGCACCTGTGCACTCTTTGATGGCATTCATGCTGGGATGCACTGTTGAGTAGTTTCCATCGTCTGCCTCCTCGACGGGTAAAAAAGTAGCATCCTCAACACTATCAAGAAGAGAAGCAAGAACAGGGAATGTCTTGCGCAAAATTTGATTCCCCTCAGTACCTGGCCCAATCAAGTCAGACTGCTGAATTTGTTCCTTAAGTTTCGAAGCTAGATCGCTGCCGGAAGACGGTCTGTGCTTTCCCATTTCATTTTGTTCGTCTCCTCCAGAAAAGTCGATTGCAAGGCTTTCCAGGACCTCAGATATGGCCGAGAATGGAGATGATGCCGAGCGTTGCTCAGCATATTTCCCTGTTGCATGTAGGATAGCTGAGGTATCTGAGTGCTGATAATATTTGTTCTCCATCCGTTTGATGAACTCTCGGACAAGAGCAGATTTTCCTATGCCACTATAACCACCGAGAAAGATACACGAGGGCGGATTGTCTCCTCCCTCCAACGAGTTGTCTTGATCCATTGATACTTCTCCTCCCTCTTTTGGAGCAGTTTCTTCACCTTTTTTATCACTTGATCTCTGTCTCTGCACAAGTCGGTCATAAATATTTTGCAACGTCTCCAGCTCGCGATCTCTGCCATACAGCGCGGTAGGGAACTTGAGCCGGCCCTTTTCCATATCATCATCCGCATCGGAGCGGTCGTCGTAAAACGCCTCGTCGCCCTGGGGCGCGATGGTGCCGTGGGCTCCCCGAATTGTGTATTCATCACGATCGCCGCTGTTGCATGCACTCATGGTATGTAAATAATGGCAGCGGCACCGGTGACAGTGACAGCAGATGAGGCAGATCCGCAACCCAAAACTTGCAAATAATGGCTATAAATATCGTCGCTGCATGCTGCACCCTTGTTTTGAGGACTGCATACCGAATCCGGCTACTGCTCCCCTCATCAATACCATGTTGTGTATTCCCGGCCAATTCCCGGCTCATCGCTCATCTCATTCACCCGAAACCGCGCTACAAGCCACTGCACGCTTTTCGCGGTACATACCTAACA
>JALLOX010000517.1:0-10952 GCA_036939695.1 Thalassiosira ordinaria | reverse complement strand
GGATCTCAATTCATTGCAATTTACGATCAAACAACCACCTATCGTACATCGGGTCCATCCGTCACACTTGACATGGTCATTCGTCGTCCGTTTGATGAAGAAAATTCGGATACATTTGTGGCATATCTCAAAAAGAGGGATCCGGATGCATTTTCAACATTGACCAGTGTGGAGTTTTTGGAGGAGGATGAACAACCGCCACAGCCGGAACCACTGCCCACGACTCCTCCTCCTACTCCTGTTCCAACGAGGAAGCCTACAGCCGAACCGACAAATGGTCAAAGTATTTTTGATACCGGCAAGCCCACACCCTTTGAGATCGAAACCGATGAACCAACACCGAAACCAACCCCAAATCCAACCTCACTTATCCCCGCATTCAGAGACCCCATAACCATCCAAGGCCTACTATGGCTCGACACCAACGAAAATGGCCTCTTTGAAACCACCGAACCACCCATGGAAGGTCTCTTTGTAAACCTACGTGAATGCGCCGGCGATCGATGGAAGGCTACCACCACCACGAATGCCATTGGTCAATACCAATTCGCCGGCGTTCAAGAGGGGGAATATTACGTTGACTTTTTCAAACCCAACCCGGTAACGCAGTATGACTTTACGATACCACGAGTGGGTGGGAATGATGAAAGTAAGTTGGATAGCGATGTGGTACGATTGGATGGGAATCGAGGAAAAAGTGATTGTATGGAGGTTAAGCAGGGGTTTAATAGTTTGACGAATGCAGGCTATAGGTTGAAGGAGGAGGAGGAGGAGGAGGTGACTCCGGCAGCTATGGCAACTCCGGATCCTACTCCAAAGGCAACCGCTAAGCCTACTATGAAACCTACTACGTCCAAACCAACAAGTCCGGCATTGACCGTTCCAAGGCCAACACGGCCGCCTACACGCCGGCCTAATTCGGCACCGCGTTTCTGCGCATATGTCTCTGGAGAGTTCAATGAAATATTTGATTTTGAGGGATGCAGTCGGCCGTGTGATGGGGATTGTCCGGATGGGATGTTATGTGCTTTTACAAATGATTGCTAGTTGTTTTAGTAGTACAAAAGAAACGACTGCCGTAAAAAGAAAAGAATGCGGAAGAAACAAAAAATGCAAAATAGTCAAAGGTGGAAGTGCCGGGTAGCGGATGAAACTGAGCTTTGGTTTTTTGGAAAGAGGGTGATATACCTTTTACAGCTACTCTCCATGTTGGTAGGGTATGCCCATAATAATAATATGTACTGTACAAAAGAAGATACTTCCGGGGAGGATTCGATAAGTCACGTGAGGCAAATAAACTTTTTTGTGTAACAATAACAACTTTTGATGTGTCATGATATTATTTCATTGTGCTGGTGATACTCTCCCACTCTTCTTGCATAGCAATCCACCTCAGAATTTTCTTGGGACGACCACCGAACTCAAACCTACTGAAGTATCTGGGCAGACGAACAAAATCATTTGATATGTTGAGTTGCTCTCTAGTGGCGTGAATGTGAAATCACAATACTGTGCAATAAATTTGGCACCAAACAGTTCTCACAGTGAGGTTGAAAATGTGTTTGACAAAGCAGTTTGTTCTACAGCATCGCAACCCTTGATGGGTGCGAAATGAAAATGCATCCATCAGATCTCTGGGAAAGTTTGAAACCAAGACCACATCACACTTGAACTTCCCTTCAAGAGATTGGAAAGAAGGATCACAATATCACAACAGATCACAACCATTCCCATAGTGAGGTGTGTTTCATACAACCGAGTCCAGGTGCTCCTCACTGAGACCAAGTTGACACTCACACCCGACTCACAAATGTTCAAGGTAGCTTTGAGTTGAGATGTGTTACGTCACCGTGTCCGACTATCCCACAATTTACGATTCTTCTCTGCTTGTGCAAAAAGATGAAAAAAGAAAGCGACAGTTAGTTTCACCTGAGTGAACTACGATACTTGCTCTAGAGAAGTATCAATCCCATAAAAGTCTGAATTCAATTACTGGCAAAAGCAAACAATTTCCACAATACAATTGGAGACAATATTATTATGAAGCATCTCGCTTTTGCATTTGTACTCGTCTGGCTTGCTGTTGCTGGTGAGTAGCCGAGAAGGGCTGGCAGGCGTTGAAAGTGTCATGTGGCGAGGGTTTGTCTTCATTTCTGCATCTATCCTTGATCTACCCTCACATCATACACAACTCTCATCACCTTTGGCTCCAGAATTGTTCGCAAATGCAGCTGAAAACAGTCTCCGTGGTTCAGTGACTGAGGAAGTAAGTTGTAATACTGCCATTGTTGCATCCTGTTTTCGATCATTCACTTACTAAACTTTTCTTGCTCCATCTTGTCAGAATCGAGATCTCAAAGGTGCCACTAAAAAGAGAGAGGAAGAACCCAAGCGCAAGGAGCCAAGGCGACATCACATCAAGCCAAAACAGACCAAGCAGCCTCCTAGGCGTCCTCGCCAACGCCCCCAAAAGGATTTCACAAGACGACCTAGTCCACGCCCAAAACAAAGAGCCCCAAAACAAGAGAAGCCTAAGCTAGTAAGAAGGCCGCCTTTGAAGCATCGGCCTGAACGACGAAATCCACCGAAAAGAAAGGTCCCTAAAACACGGCCTCCAAAAATTCAGAAAGACAAAGGTCCTGATGCCGAGAAGAGGAAGGGGCCCAAAACAAAATATCTTCAACCAAAAAATGATATCATTGATGAGCATCAGCAAAAGGGAGAAGAGCGCCGGCGAGGAGACTACAGTGATAACAAGGAAGGTCGTCCAACCGTATACTCGCATGATCCATACTCTGGGGTTAGAAAGGCCCCCAAAGTCAAATATTCTAAACCAGAGTATTACACAATCAATGATAATTGGCAAGAGGATGAAAGTTCCTGGCAAGATGAGTACAGTGCTGACGATGAAAACAATATCCACCCAGCCGCTTATATTACTACAGAAGCAACGGTACCGTCCAAGAATACTCGGCACTATTATATAGCCAATGCCATCGAGGATGACCCTGAACACGCATCCAGCGATGGCAAAGCCACAAAGCTGATTATATCTCCAACAAGTTCTCCTGTCACTTCAAGTTCAAGTCAGAGCAAAACAGAAGCTAGTGTAAGCTCATTTGCCAGCAACTCTACAAAACTAAAGGTATCCCCAACAAAACATCAAGGAACGGCATGGTCCCTCACAACCAAACCAACAACGGATGGCGTGAAAGCCATGCTGCCAACCACCATTTTGAGCAATGGCAGCAATGCAAATGATGGCCAGAAATTTGAGGACACACCACCAATCTCCATTTCAAGCGATGGCAACAATGATTACAGTGGAAAACTCTTGATAGGTGCAACCATTGTGATTTTGTTTGGTGGTGCCAGCCTGCTTGGACTAGTCTACTACAGACAAAATAGACTGAAAAAAGACAGTACTGACCGTGTCTCCACGATGACGTCATCCATTACACATGCTGGGTCATCAGAGCCAACTGGAGATGCAACTGCTGCAACAGTTGATTATGATTACCCACGATACCTCTCTGGAGCAGCCAGCCCCTCCGTTTCTGATGTTGGCGCAACACTTGGTTCTCAAACACGCCAGGCACTTCCCAGCTGCGACAATACCCTCTATTCTGGCAATCCAACAATATTTTCTGACCAAGAATACCCAGATGTCCAAGAAGAATTACTGGATATCTATGCCCCTGCAGGAAAGCTCGGCGTGGTCATTGATACTCCAGACGAGGGTGCGCCTGCAGTTCATGCTATAAAGAGTACAAGTCCGGTTGTCAATAAGATTCAAGTGGGTGACAAGATTGTAGCTTTGGACGATGAGGACACCCGTGCATTGACAGCCATTGAGGTCTCGAAGTTGATTAGTGGAAAGATCAACCAAGCATCACGAAAGTTGACCATAATCAGACAATTTCCTGGCCATGTTATGATGGAGAGCATCTAGGTACCTAGTTAGACCTGCACTGCAAATGATGGCCGTTGGATGGTCACACTGTGTCTGAGATGTTTATGCGCTCTCCATTTGCTGTTTGTGATGTCTCTAATTCACTGCAATATTGCATTCATATTGTTTTGCCATACTACTACATAAGTAATTAGTAATCGCTCGACCTAACTTTCCGTCTAAGGAAAATAACTGATCACTACCACCAATCACTACAGAGCATTTTCATTTCGAATTTTGACACCTCAATTATTTATTAGTACCAAAGCTTCTCTTTCATAAACACTTCACTTTCAAATGAACTATATTAAGTATGTTCCTGTGCTAACAAGATCCAATCATTAGCAACATTTTCATTTCTAAATCATTTTCTTAGGCCGAGAAACAAAGTCTATGTGAAAAATGGAATCATAGATTCTGAGCAGCATATCACTCTTGGACCCAAGGAACTTTGAAATATGGGATGCTTATACCAATGACTCCGCTCCTGGCACAATTGTTATTGCAGCAAAGTATGTGCCATGGTAAGTGCCAAAACTGGGATTGACTATTTTATTTCCCTGCACTACTATATTCAACTACTTATCTCGAGCATATCATCATGCAAAGGCATCTCTTTTCACGAGACTCACATAATAGTGACACATCTCGCCGAGCTACAGTTAGTAGTGAGTTCTATCCTCAATCTGAATCTATCCCACAAATCTAAAATGGAAAATAGCCTGTCACACTTGAACTTCTTTTTCAGCACAGTCAGTACCAGCAACGAGAAGACTAAAAATTATTGCATTATTTCGTGTCAAGAACAATAAGGTAGAGCACTAATCCAGTTCGAAGTTGGATAACTCATAAGTAGTCCCATAAAACAAAATCAAACACCCCAACCACATGAGAGACTGCAGCTGCAAAAGAAAAAATGAAAACTCTTGCTTTTACAGCAGTAGTTGTGCTGAGTTCTAGTCTTGCGATACTTGGTGAGTACATCAATAGCTGAGTGGTAATGCAATTACATCGTTCGTGCCTTGGTATGACTACAAGCCTTTTCCTAGCTTTTATTAACCAACCAATTTTGATCGCCAATGTGTAGCTGACGGTGGTCTTCGCGGACAAGAGACTGCAGTTGTGAGTTAGACTTGCTTTTGTTGAACTCGTTTCCATTCGACAAATAACACACTAACTTTTCCTTTCTCCTCCATTTTGACAAGAGTCGCAACCTCAAAGGTGTAATACGAGAGAATGCAGCTTCTCCTGAGCTCAAGGCTGAGCTAAAACAGCGCAAGCGCCCAACAAGAAGAAGGCCTCGTCCCAAAAGGCGTCCAACCACGCCTAGAAAAGGTCAAGTAAAGCAAGAGAAACCAAGCAAAACAAAAAGGACCCCGAATCCTCCAAATCCAAGGGGTCCCAACGATTCTACAAGAGATTCTCCCACAGATCCACCAGCAAAGCCTCGCAAGGATTCTCCAAAGGCTACACCCAAGCAAGGGACTCCTAAAACTCAGAGTGATTCTGGCCAGAGAAATGTCCCCAAAACGAAAGCGCCTTCTTCAAATAATAGAAAAGGCCCGAAAGCTGTATCTCCAGCTCCTATAGTTGAGAAAGCTCGCAAGCGTCCTACCAATGATCTTCCTGCTTCAGATAGAAACGCTGATCCTAAAGCTGGGGATGATATGGGTGATGGTCAACAGGAGGAGGATACAGAGCGCTTGCAAGGAGACTATGGTGATATAAACGAGAACACTGTTGATCCAACTGCTAGTATTCCCACGGAACCAGCGGTATCTGCAACAAATCCTTTGTTGGTTACATTGGGTACAGGCAATGCACAGTTCGAGCATGATGCAGCATTAACAACCTTAACAATAAACTCACGGGATGGCCAGGATGAGAACATGGATGAATTGGAGGCACATGATGCGAAAAACGATCACTTGGCTACACCACCAGTCTCCATGTCCATTAACGGTGAAGACGCCATTCAGCCGATCCTCAATCCAAGCGATGACAAGAAGAAGACCATCGATGATGGTGGATCGCTGCTGGGTGCCATTATTGTGATTGGCGGTGGTGGCGTAGTCTTATCAGCACTGGTATTTGGAGTAGTCTATTGCAGACAAGCAACGCCGAAGGATGGAAGTGTTGACCATACCACTACCTGGCCATCTACACAAGCTGGGTCATCAGTCCCAACATCGGGTGATGCAAGCTCTGCGACTGTGGACTATGATTATCCAAGACTTTATCGTGGAACAGTCAATCCGTCCTTATCTGATGTTGGCGCAACACTTGGTTCTCGAACAAACCGGCCGGAAATAGATGATAATCTTACAATGCCTAGCTCCGGCAATACTTTCTTCTCTGGTGATCTAACATTTGACCAAGCATACACTCGGGAAGGGTTACTATTGGATATCTATGCTCCTGCAGGAAAGCTTGGTGTGGTGATAGATAATCCCGACGACGGTGCACCAGTAGTTCAAGCCGTTAAGGATACAAGTTCAATTGCCGAAAAGATTCATGTGGGCGACAAGATTGTGGCCCTGGATGACGAGGACATCCGTGCCAGAAAAGCGACTGATGTTTCGATGTTGATTAGTCGAAAAAGCAATAGCGCATTCCGGAAGTTAACTGTATTGCGTCAAAGATCGAGTCCTCTTCTCATGGAGTTGTGATCATTGCATGGTTTCATCCTCTTGCCAAAGATATTGAATAATACTCTTCTTGTCAATTCAACCATTGCTCCTTACAATTATCACTAAATAGATACTGATAGCTGATGCCAAAGTTGAAGTACCAAGAACGTAATAAAATACTAAGTTCGTGACTCACAACTTTCATATCAGACAAAGTGTTATTCATTAGTTTGAGTCTCTCGCGCCCCAAGTCATCTAAAGCCTGGTACCTTTTTCTGAATTAAAGTTTTGCTCGCATTGATACTGGTCGCTGAACACGCAAAGCAAGTGTGGATACTAGTACTGGATAACTCTATTCAGCTGAACACAATCGAGCTGAACACAATCGATCCAATGAGCTCAGTGAGCCCAAGGACGGCCTTCATGGCATCGTCTGAGGTCCGCAGACGTGTCAATTTGTTCACCGTGAATGCATACGCTACGATACCGAGGACGGAGAATTTCGATGATACACAGTCATTACTTATTGCATGCAGAAGCTTCGCGTGATCTGAAATCCCAGCAGAATCTTTGTCAATGGTCCAATCAAACACACTCAATCATAGAGCTGCTTTTGCTATCTCGGCTTCCTTTTTGACATATTAGATCTTGTGGCTGATGAAAAACCTAAGTTTATGAGTTGTGCTGAAGCTCAAAAGTATGGCAGAGGTTGCCGGAAACTTGCTCGATATGTACTACATTCAGTTCTTCCAATTCTCCTCTTTCAACTTATGCCAATGCAGGATTTGTGTAAAAATTGTTTATTCTTTGGTTTTGCCCAAATATCCAGCCGACTGGAATTAAATAACAAACTACAAAAGTAAGTGATAATCATTCTTTAATCCCGCAACTGAACCTGAAAGCCCATGTTTTTATCCGTGCCTTTTCTTTTGTTGTCCCCACTAGCACTCAGTTAGCTCAACATTACCTCCGACCATCCATCGTACACAAGCTCACTGGCAAATATCAAAGAAATGGAAAAACTAATCATATAAATAGTAGTTGTCAAGGCTCTTTGATGGTTTGAGATTATTGATCGAAGTCTCACACTAAAGTTACTTGCTGTCTCTCATAGAGAGATGTTTTGGTGCATGATCTGATGTGTTAGGCTTCAAGCTAGCTTGATGATAGATCTTTCGCCAAAGTTGACCCAATTGCAAGCTTAAGCAAACTTTGGGCCAATGTCCCATCACTATGAAAAGGAGGTTTGAAGGCAATTGAAGGTGGTGTTTAGTCTACAGTCTACAGTCTACTAGTGTGCCTGCAGATAAATGCAGGTATAACAGCACATTTAATCTATCACTGACAGGTTATAGAAGGCAGGTAAAAATGCATCTAAGTAAAAAATGCAAAGCGCCAAAACAAGCAAGGGTGTATGGACCAGATCAAAATCGCTTCTGGTAGTGTTTGTAGTTATAAAATGCATCACACCACACATCATTGTCATTGCCCCCACATGTTCATGATATCATTATTTTTGCTGCAACATGGACTAGCATGATATCGTGAGCTGTTGTGATGAGACAAGGGCCATACATTGCTATGGAACTGTTCCTAAACAAGGTTAGAGTGCATTGAACAGCAACTTTCAGTTGGGTTGTGCACTTTTATAATTGCCTGCCAAGAATTAGTCTATTTTGACAACTGAGAGAGGCTTTTATCCTACCTGGTCGAATAGTACTCTGTCAGTTGGCCGACGTACCTTCCTTATCTACGGACGGTAGATTGTGCTTCACCAAGTAAGGCCTTGTCAGAAAGACTCTTGGGATCTTAATCAAGCATTACCAAACAACATTATGCAGGACAAGTTGACATGAGCCTATTAATACTAACTCAGAATCATGGTCCTTGCCAATCAACTTCATCAAGTCAAATGCGATCATGAAGGTATGTATCCTTAATTGTCTAGTAAATTCACTTATTACTTTTCTTTTATCAAACATTATAAGCTTGAGAGTAAGTGTAGGAAATGTGTTTTTTTCATGCCACGCTTCAGTTTCCTCTATATATCTCTCGAAGTATTTCTACCTACTCTTTTCTAGATCTCCTGGTCATGAGCTCAGCAATCGTCTGGGTTGGTGGGGCAATTTGCTATCTTCTTTGTGCTTGATTGGGGCATGCAACTCTTGCATCCCAGTGCTCCTGAATTTCCTCAATGTTCTCTTGCCCTCCTCTGGGATCATCTTTGCTTGACCTTGCCCAGGATTGTTATGTGGCAAAGCACCCGGAATGTGCTAGGACTCCTAAGGATTGGTGGGTCTCCTTGCATTGTGTGCCCTCGTCTGGTGGCTGATTGTTAGTTGTTAGACCATGACTCAATTAGGTGGATCTCTGACACACTCTGGGATTAAACTTTTACTTAGATCAACATGAAGGTTTGTAGATCTTGTAAGTAGGAAAGATCACAATTTAGCTTGGTAGATCTCGGCATGATGATTTGATAACAGACTGGATTGAAACTTGGCCAAACGCTTTCTAATTCTACAGTAAAACAATATATGCATAAACACAACCAGAAGGCCTGCCGCTGACAATGCCGCAAAATTTAGTTCATGAATTGGGAATATAGAAGAAGAAGAAGACATTTGATGGCACACATAGCCAAACCAAATTTTGTTGGAAGCATGAAGCATCATAGACATAATTGTAAGGACATTCTTAGATTTTTTGTTTAGGTTACATATATTGAGACAATGACTTCTCATGGATAGTAAAAAGGTAATGATGATGGGGAAAGGTAACAAGGGCATTACCACATGTGAAAAGAAGATCATGGGGAGCATATTAATAGGAGATGCCAATTGATGCTTTTAGAATTAGATTCGGAGACAGTTTTTGAAAAATGAGTCCTGCAAAAAGACGAAACTGTCTTTGCATCGCTGTACTTTTACTCACACCAATCAACGTATGAATGTACAAAAACGCGCTTAGATTTCGTTATTATTGCTTAGGATTTCATTTAGATTTGCTTAGAATTCAAGGGACCAACATTAAAAAATTCAAGACCATATGTTGCAGGATTTTTGTGGACTTCCCAGATCCCAAACCTCATGACCTCTAAATTAAAAATCCATTGGGGGTCCTAGGAACATCATGACCTCGTTGAAAAAAGTTGATCTTCGCACCCCAAGATATTTTTCTTCCCCGTCCTATCCCACCAAGGATGATATTAGTTCCTAGAGTACAAATCTACTGATTTCACTAGAGCAAAAAGGGGTCAGTATGGGGTCAAAAGTTAATATTTGGGGCAAATTTGGGGTCAGAATATTTTTCTTGACAAAAAAATCAATTTCCGTCGATTTTTAGTAATGCGGGTCCCTTGTAGAACTCAAAAATGTCAATTGAAAGTGATTATGTAGTAATGCTTAATTGGAGGTGGATCTGATGAGAGAATGATGGCATCAACACAATAACAGCAAGACGGAAAGGATACACGTAGCAACACCATAAGTTTTGTTTTAGATATGAAGTAATTGGCCTCGCCTGCTTTATATCAGCAACAACGGCATCATGCCTACTCTGTAGCTTGTGTTTTGTCGTGAAGGATTTTCACCCTACAGTTGCGACATATCGGTTGTTACCAGGATTGTCGCACTGCGAGCACTTGTGGTCCTGGGGAGCTGTCGGTCTAGGCAAGGGGTACGAAAAGGTGGATTGTCACCCACCTCATGTTGCCGAAACCTCGTATCAACATCCGTCCAGTCCTTTGTCCTTTTGATCGGAGGACTTTAGTGATTATATTGATCACTTGAGCTATTGTGATGGGTTGTTCTCTCAAAATTGCAAGAATAGCAGAAAGTAGAGCCCAACTATTTCAAACTTGAAGCCGAGCCTGACCAATCTACAATTTATATCCACTTTGTTGTGTCCCTGCCCAGGTGCAATCTAAAATCAAATCGTATTTTCCACCATCTAGCCGTCATTACATGTACAAGGCATATAAACCACAAATCCTGATCTCACTGATACCCTCTAAACCCCTCCCCCCATCTGGCTCGAAATTAAGCAAATTTGTTCTATTTTGTTTTTAAGCCACCTTCAAATGACTGGTTACTATCCTCTACATTATGTTTTTGCATTTTTTGTGGTATGTTCTTTCCGGATAGCTCTAGCAACAGAAATAGGGCATCAAAATTAACATCCTCTATCAACTAGTCTAGGGCCATAATTAGTGAGTACATACTGTTGATTAGAACAATTTTAGAACAAAAAAATTGAATCCATATGACCTATTCTTGAGATCACAGCCCACAGCCTGGTCTCACATCAGCATCATGGTAAATGAGTAATTGCGAAGTGCAAGGAGAGCCACTTAGGGGTCTCCTTTTGAG
>JALLOX010000516.1:0-10936 GCA_036939695.1 Thalassiosira ordinaria | reverse complement strand
ATTCTTTAGAAAGGTTTCACCCTTTTACTCCTTTTTCTTATTGTTCACTCCGGTCTGAAACACTTTTGCCCCCCTATGTAGATCCAGAGCCTAGAAATTGGTAATGTCCCCGCAGTATTCTTTAGAAAGGTTTCACCCTTTTACTCCTTTTTCTTAGTGTTCACTCCGGTCTGAAACTACACTTGTACCCCCCTAGGGGTAGATCCAGAGCCTTCATTCCACCCCCGGGTAGTTGTTGTAGTAGTAGTAGTAGTTGTTGTTGTTGTTGTTGTCTTTGGGGGCACGGTTTGGGACCCCCGGGCGGCGAGCGCCCTTCAAAGAAGAGATAGCGGGCGGAGCGGAGGGCGGGCATGCCCTGCGACAATACGACCATCTGGTGCGATGGTAAAAATAATGCGAACACCATCCGACTCCTTCCGCAAGCATCGAAAGGAATCCCTTGAAAACAACATGCCTCCAACGATACCACTGGAAGCAACGCCACAATGCGATCATGCTCTGAAAGTCGCACAAGAAATAATGGCCACAAAGGAGAGAAAAAGATGTGAACATCACACAAGCCGCTCAAAGATCTCCAAAGATTGCATGATCACGCACGTTTGATGAGTTTGAGATCGTTGGCGTCATTCTTGTGCTGCAAATGCATTGTTTATTTTTTTCAAAGAGAGATGCAACGATCATGCGTTGCATCAGCAGCTTCACATCATGATCTCATAAATCTTTCCGGCTACTTGCCATAAGACCTGGCTTGAATAACTTGGTCTGCTTGCAGCGTAAGCAGTGAACGAATAAGATGAGAAGTGTGAGTGTGAGTTTGAGTGGTTCTTTGAATCTGTTTGAGTGATACAAGTTGGTATCGTTTCCAATCTAATGGAGTGTACTCTTCCATCAACACATAGATTCGAAACGGTCGTACATTCTCAGCTGTTGCATTTGCAATGCACATGGCTCCTGAAAAAGGATCTGCATTTAGTGTCCATCCCATTCGTAATACAAAACCAATCTCAGGATTCTACTCAAGAAACGGAGTAAATCCAACGATCCGACCACATCCTGTGAAGAGCCCTGTACGATTGAATGTCTCTTCCTCGATTCCTCATCCTGATCAAAGCTTCTTCTCGACTCAAGATGTCGAGCGTGAGTTGAAAAGAGCTTTGGAATTTGCACGTGTTATGGATAAGAAGCACGGCCTCTGTACTGATCCGAGCAAAGAGGCATGGGCTCTAGTTGATGACCTTTATCACGCGATAGAAGAGGACCGAGTCCAAGAATCTGGCTCAACCGTAAAAGATACATCGACGCCGCCGAATGAAAGACAGAATGTGAGGCGAAAGTTGGTGATGAGCAACAAGATGAGAAATGAAAGAGACCTCAATGGAACAAAATATTTCTTTTGAGCATCATATGGCATCCGATATTTTCGAGCTGCTGCTCTACAGATATTACAGCTAATTGCTAGAGCAAGGTTCTCGCACAAAGGTTGGCCATGTTTTTGAATTGGCAAGATGAGAGAATGTAAGAGTAAAGTAAAATGTAGATCATAGAGGTATGAAGTGTACATATTTCATCCAATTATGTTGATCTTACTTGATAACTGATAAGGTCTCTCTTTGTAAGAGACTTTTAGTATTGACGAATGTCATTGTGAGATTGGAGCCAAAGAATGTTAAGAGTATGGCAGAATATAGGTAACCATTGTTTTATGATGTCATTACATTTTACTCCATACCATTTTGGTTGTATGTTGTCACTCTTACTGAATTTGGCTACTTTCTCGTGACACGCAGATTAGGTACAGTTATTTTGGAGCATTCTACTGGACAAGTATTTCCGTAGTAAATGACACATTTTCCACTTTCCAGCACACGGATCCAACGGTGACGCACGCACGACAGCCACCAGCCCACACCAGCCACCCACAAGCACCCACAGACACAGCCAACAGTGCACAAAATCAAAAACAGCAATAGCAATAGCAGCAAAGACGAAAGCATCTCAAAGCAATCCACTTCTGAAATGAAGTGCTCCATCAATCTCTTGGCCTTATTGTTCCTTCACTCGCTCTGCTTCTTATCCAGCGCATCTACAAGCTCGCCTTTGCCATCATCGCCGCTTGGAAGCAACACCATCGGCAGAAGCACTGAGGTTGACAATGCTTACGCAGTCGGCCCTTCTACTGATGCCGTTGATGACACAGTTCAGGAGGAGTGGAGGCAGTCTCTCCCGCCGGCTTTGCGCAATACGAATGGAGCTCCGCTCCTTCGAATTGACATGAGTGGCGGCGTCACAGTGTACCTTTTGGGCTCCAGCCATGTGTCCCGCACCTCCTGTGATGATGCTCAGCTGCTGATGCAGCACATACGTCCAGGTGAATGGAAAAAGGGATATTGTATCATTTGCATTTTTTTACCATGAGATATCTTATTACTCACAAAACAGTCACATTACCATTTTGACTCTCTCTCTAGATGCCCTCTTTGTTGAAGTGAGTGCAGAATCGGTCTGGTGTACCATGAGCTGCATAACTGTTTCTTTGTTAATGCAATCCTTCCTTCCTTACTCATATTATACTCATACACTTTTTGTCTCTGCAGTTATGTTCACAACGGGTTGGCTTATTGCTGGATCCACCTGAAAGTGACGAGCAGCCCAGACACAACAAAGACAAAAGAGATGAGTCGGTATCCTCAACACCAAGTAGTGCTTTGCAAAGAGGTAGTCTCATGTATACCAAAATACAACAGGATTATGCCAAAAAATTGAACGTGACAATTGGTGGAGAGTTTCGTGCAGCATTCCAATCAGCAGTGAATCAACAACGTCAATTTTGGGGTCAACGTGATGCATCTACTATCTCTCACCCTCGGGGCAACCGACCATGTGCAATAATACTTGGTGACCGTCCAGTAGCCATCACACTCATTCGAGCCTGGGAATCTCTCCGGGTATTTGGAAAACTCAAACTTATGATTGCATTGTTATGGTCTTCGATACGACAACCCTCTGAAAAGGAGCTAAGAGAGTGGATGGAATCGATTCTGAATGATCGATCTGGGAAGAATGACTTAATAACAAAAGCGATGGAAGAGCTGGGCAAAGCATTTCCATCATTGAAACGAGTGATTATTGAAGAGCGAGATGAGTTCATGGTAGCAAAATTGAGGCAAACTGCAGATGCATTAAGGTATGGTCCTAATCAAGATGATGAGAAGGTTATTGTTGCTGTGGTAGGCGCAGGCCATGTGAGTGGCATGCATGAAAGACTGATGCAAAAAGTTGAGACTGCACCTTCAACTACTGCAACTATGCCACCATTTGATAAAAGACCAGAGGAAATGTTGCCTGGTATCATTCAAACTAAGAAGCGGAGAATTAGCAACGATGATGAGATATCTTCTCTTGTTACGGACATTGTCCAATTCGATTATTCTTATTTGATGGAAAATGAGGTATAATTGACATGTTCATAATACACATATTATTGTTGTGAAGAAGTTATTTTTTCCTTACTCTTGTGATGACAACAGCAATGAGCGTAATAGCCGTTGAAGCCACCAGAAATTTCAGTAACTTACTCTGCCGCTTTTCGCCACTTTCCGTCGGACAAGAGTCAGAATAAAAAATAGCCGCTTGTGAAGGCTGATGTTTCTGGTGTTGGAACAAAGCGGAAGAAGTTACCAACTTACACAGCTCGTCACAATATGGTAAAGTCTCATCCTCAATTAGAGCAGGCAACACATATGAATAGCGGCGCATCTCAGTGCGGCTTTTTGGCAGTTTGTAGGCTACATGGACTAGAAAATCCAATGTACATACTTCTGAAACGCTGTTGAATTCTCTTCCAGCAGTCTCTCTTCTCCATTCAGCAAGCTGTACATACAGCTGTGTATGCACATCTGACCAGTGTTTACCATGTCCCTTCTGATTTGCTGCTTGCTTTATCATTTTGAGGAGGGAGGGATTCCTCATTATGGGTTCATCATCATCTCCAGTCCACAGCTTCAGACATCGCTTTTGACTTAACGAGATGGCTTTCATAAGTTGGTGATAGCAAGGGAACTCAGATGCCTGAATGATTGAGCCAGAGGTCGAGGGAGGCAGTGGTGGGTCAACAGCGTCCACAAATACATCGCCAGAGTCGCTTTTATCGACTACTGATGATGTGCCAACACCACTGAACTGATCCACAGAATTACTACTGGAGGCACCGTTGAACTCATTGTCAGAAGTTGCACTACTGACTGTACTCTCCAATCTTGAGTCAAAAGAGTTCAAGACTGGAGTGTCACCATCACCAAAGTCACTATCATCTTCCACACTAGATCCAAACCTTCTGAAAGATCCACTGTTAAGCATATCCAACTTCGCCAAATCCCTCATGAGAAGCTTCCTCAACGTGGTCAGGTATCTGATATCATACCTCCCATACTCCAAAGCGCCATCATCCAAGGGTCTCTTTTTCCAATCCGAACATTGGTAGGTATGCTTCAATTCTTTGTAGTGTTCCCAACGAGGCAACCCATAATGGCGACATAACGACGCCAATCCCAATCCTCCTTTGCTTGGATTCAAGATGGTGGAGGCCTCATATGTGTCAAATGCATTGACTATGAGAATGCCAAAGTCTCTATGTAGACTTGAGACATCCATGCCTCCTATGCCGTGGCCAATCTTAACAATGTTTGGGTCTGCAAATAGCTTACCAAGGTAGATGGGAATAGCCTGCCACATGCCTGGAGCTAATGGGTCTATGATGTAGTCCTTGTATACCTCTTTCACACCCTCACCTTGTTCATTGGGGGCAGTTCTTGCAACATCACATGTGAGCTGTATCAGACATGTCCGTATCCCGGATTGATTTGTGCTGTTACTGTTCCCCTCCCCGACATTGTGCATCTCCATATCAAATGCCAGCTCATGGATTTTAGGCACTCTTGTTGCATCGCAACCAACACCATATTCTAACTCATGAACACATGTTTTCAACTTATCCACTGAATCTACCAGCATCCATGGTGTTTCTTCCGGAGTTGGAACAATACTCAAATCCATAGAATCCAACACACTCATGTCTAGATCATCACAGGATGATTGACCATCTCCATCTGATAACCGTAGAGATTTCTCTGGAAGGCTCACAAACTGACGAATTTGTTGCTTCTCTAGTTCAATTGTTTGTATTCTCATGATAGCCTGGTTGATAGATTTGTCATTCTTTGATTTGCCGTACGCATGGCAATACCAAGGTTGACAGGTAGAAGATGGGAAGGTTTGTGGACGACCATCAGATCCACGAGAAGATTTCCAGCCAGGCGCTAACTCCAACCCATCTGCGAATATTGATATGGCTATTCTACGTTTGGATGTGGAGTTTGTGGCAGCATTGCTCTTGGCAGTCCCATCATTAGCCTTTGTATTGGCAATGGCACTATCTCCACCTCCTACACTGTCATGGTACAAATCTAGCTCAGCGCACAAGGCATGAACTCTCCGGCGTTCCCTAGCGCTCAATGTGTCTGGGAGTTCAACATAAGGTCGTTGGCATATCTCCGTTGTTAGTGGCAAAAATTTATGAATCGCAATCATTACTGGATCGCTAATAAATTGTTGCTGTTCATGTTGTGAGTGGATCTTTTGCTCTTTAGACCGGTACGCATCATACGCTCTCGATCGATACTCCAGCAAATATTTCTCGAGCAATATCCAATCCGCCTCGATCATCTGCGGAGAGGTTGAATATTTCCCATCGCCACCATTTTCACTTTGTTTGCGGTTACGACTGCCTTTTCGGTGCCGATGGCCCCTTCGATAACGACCCATATTTTTTTCAGTCAATGAGAGAGATAAATCGAGTAGATTGAAGGGATCTTAGTCATGCACAGGCAAGTATGGTAGTCGCGATGATCCACGTCTCCAAGGGCGGCTGGGTCGACCTCTGGCAACAGCACTGGAAGAAAACCAACCGATACAGCATAGCCACGAAACTCCACGAAAGCACGGCTCGATCGCCGAGGCTGATGCGATGACGGAACGACGACGGTGACGGGTGACGTGCATAGAGGCGTGACGGGGCGATGGGCCACCGACATACAGGATACAGGATGGAGCAGGATGCAGGATGGGCTGGGGCAGGCTGGGGCGCTCGGCGCTCTCGACTCTGGACGTACCGAGGCATGAACACAACGAAGTGGGAAGAGGCATTACTATCATGGATTTACACATCGGAACTAATACATTTTCCCATCCAAGGGTGTAATGTGGACTTAAATAGTCAGAGGTCAGAGGTAAATAGGGGTATGTGGTATCTGGTATCGATGATCCTGAAAAAAGATCAGAAACGCCCCTTTACCTTTACCCTTCACCCTTCACCCTTCACCCCTCACCTCCGACACCCTCCTTGTCTTTGTTGCAACGCGAAGCCCCACACTTGATTTGATGCATCAATGACGATGCCGCGCTTTTGGTGTCACTCAATCAGACAATCATACTGCACAAATTACTCAGAGAAACGAAGAAATAGAATCAAGACAAAGAATTCAATCCACCAACGAAACCTGGATCAAATGAACACTAAAATTGCGCCCATCGCCATCGGTCAGGGTGGTTACCAGCCTGAGCGGAAGAAACGAATTTCATTCCAATCATCAATCGATGAAAAAACTGATAAGACTGGTCCACAAGATGCGGCTGCATATGATGTCTCGTCTTCCAATTATAATGGGAATGAGTCCATTACAAGAGAGAGGATGATGGCTAAGACATCGTCGTGTCCCGCAGAAGTCTTTGTAGCAGCACATCAGAGTATTAATAATGCAGATGGTATGTCTTCCACAGAAGTCAACGCAAGGGCAATAAGCTCAAGGCGACGGCGAGCACATTCCATGCCAGCTGGATCACTTGCATCGCATGACTTTTTTGGTGGAGTACAAAACACGTATAAATTGGAGAGTCTACATGAGAATCACGCATTGAATAGCAAAATCAATGGTCACTTGAATGGATCAATGCAGACAAAAGATGACGAGCTGGTTGTCTCTGGAGATAACGCTACCCGAACTGAAATATTAAAGGAACAAAAAGATGATGGTATTGCCAAGCTGGCAGGGACTACACAAACAGAAACGAAGGTACAGAAAGGCATACACGACACACATGCAAAATGCCAGTGCATTATCCTTTGATCTAAGTGGCTTAGGTATTGAAAACTGTCGGGTTTATGTTTCCCGATGTACGAAATGAAAATCGCATGAAACGCAAATTGTATTGTATGATGGAATAGGCATAGACAAAACAGAGTTATTATTCAATGTATCTCCAATATGTCTGAGATAAGTATTGATGTATGATGTGGGAAGAGGAACCTTGACGAATGATAGAAACATAGGACGAATGTGTCTAAAATTAGATCTCAAATGGCTCACAAAGTTCAATCCAAGAATTATTTGTAGGTCAATATTAGTTGAGCTATGTAATAACATGTGATAAGTACTGAATAAAAAAAAGGCACCAAAGTTATCAAACATCATAAGTTGAAGTATTGTGCGCACCAGAGCAGGCCAGAACAGATTAGATCTCATGGCAATATGAAGACAATTGAAGAAATTCAAAGTGAGAGGTCAAGTACGAGAGTAGGCAGGAACGGCCTGGAGAGGTCGCCCGGGAAGATCTAACAGGCCTAAGCTGATAGCAGAGTTGATCAAGCAACTCTGTGCTGCAGAACAGCTCCACATGCACCTGCAAAATGCAACTAGTATGCAATGATAAAAAAAACTGGATTCTTAACTTAGCAACCAATCCACCGACAACAAAGCAAACTATTTGATTAGACAACTATGCATATGGACTTCTACTTCTTGAAATTTCGCTGTGTCTCACTAAGAAAATCAAAATGAGTCACTATTATATATAGAGTTTTCTTATTTCTCCAGGCATTGGAGAAACACGACCCAACCGAGAAACAATACCTCAATTAAAAATCTCCTTTTAATTTATACATTTATTAATTATGACTATTATCTCAGCAATATTGTCGTTTTTTTTGGGCTGCACGTGAACATTTAATTTTTAATTTTTCTTGATTACATCTAGCTCTCAAAATGTTAAACTAAATTATTTGCTGCAATACTGCCATCGGTATTGTGACATCACACTCTGAAAGCTCAGACATTTGAATAGAGCCGTCAAAAGTCTTTGACCAGAAGATGCGGTCAAGTAATGGACAGCAAACACACCACCTGACCATTTGCCTGAGACTGTTGTGTTCTCTTCTTCTCTACGGGACGTTGACTGTTAATGGCAACCTTTGCCCATATTTTTCTGCCAGCCATGGGCATAAGACAGCTGGTAGATGATTACAATGCATGCACAAGCCACTTGAAGAGAGTTGTCAATGGTTGGCCATCATCAGAGAGGTTATATTGGGCATTGATACCAGCTTATTAGTGCAGTAGAGAGCACTAAAATTAAAATCAATATCTAGGTGTCCAAATATCGGATTGCCTGCTGGCTCCTTTCAGTTGCACCTTTAGGGATTCTAATGCATGGTATTTCACCCTCTCTTGTTGGTGACTCCATCAAATACCCCATCAATAGGCTAAATTGAATAATGCCACAGGCTCCATGTGCATTATCAATAGGTCACAAATAAGGGGCTATCTCAATTCACTAGATCTGTTGCTATCAACTTTGCTCAATTCACCTTACAGACTCAAAAACATAATGAGCTCAAAATTGGTTGATTCCTTGACATGAAGAAGTCTCAAGCGACATAAAGAAGAAGGCATCAGGCTGTTCTCTGTGACAAGGTGCATACCATATAACAGTACTGATGCAAGCAATTCATCATTGCAAATCAATTGCAGCCCCATTACTACCATATGGTGAAGGAAGTGGACACCAGACACCATGGCCATGGTGATCATGTTGGAGGAAGGGACAGAGGCAAGAGGAGGTTGTTAGTCAAGAGTCAATAGTTGGAGCAGTGTAGGGATACAGTATGAACAAGATGTCCACAGTCTTTTGGTGCCAAAGATCTCAAAGATAAGGAGAATAAAACGGAGAAGTGAGTCTTCTGGTTAGGGTCAAAATATCTCCAGCTAGTAAATCAAAGCCACTGCATATATGATACCAAACTTTCTCAATATATCATACACAGGCACCAACACGTCACTAAGAAGCCAACACAGCATCAGCATAGTAGCTGGTTAGGGTCAAAATATCTCCAGCTAGTAATTCAAAGCCACTGCATATGTGATACCAAACTTTCTCAATATATCATACACAGGCACCAAAACATCACTAAGAAGCCAACACAGTATCAGCATAGTCATAGTAGCTGGGGCAAGAGCTTCATATTAACACTGCAAACACAAAATAGAATGAAATTTATTCAATAGTAGAACAGACGCAAGTGAGCGCAAGCATGAAAAGCAACACACAAACACATGCAAACACGCGGCCTAGTGTTTTGAATGCAACTAGCTGTAACCAAATGAATAAGTGAATGTTAACTTGTAAGCAAAATATCGACAAGAAACCACAAACCACAAGTGTGCACAAGTAAAGCAACCGGACAAGCAAATAATTGAGCAAATAGTAGACCAGTAACTTAACAAAATGTCAAATAAGCACAACCAAACCTATCCTCTTCTCTGTCCTGATGCAGTGCAATGAATTTCTTTGTTCACTGACAATTGAGAGAGACTTTTATCCGACCTGGCCAAATATTAGTATTCCATCATCTGGCCCACACACCTTTCTTGTTTACGGATGACATATTAGGCTTTTTCAAGTAGGACCTATTGGGGGAGAGACTCTTGGAATTTTAATCAAGCAATGCCAACCAACCTTATGCAGGACAAGTTGACATGAGCCTATTGATACTAGCTCGGTATCATGGCCCCTACAAAAGTGCTCAAAAGTGAATAGTTACTCATCTGCTCCAACTCCAAACAAATGTCCAAGTGATCAAGCGAACAAGCCAAGGCCAACGACGACTGCCCCAAACAAATCACTCAGCAACTGGACAAATCAGGAGCCCAAAAACTCAATAACTCGCCAAACCAGCAGCAGCATTTGAATGATCTGTTCATTTGCAACAGCTCTACCACTCAAATGGATGATTTATGCCAATGGATTCATTGTGGGCTGGCAAATGAAAATATCCAGAAATCAAGCCAAATTCCCACTCGATCCTCCCCTGGACATTTTTTCCCTCCAGATGTCAGGTTCAATAGGCGATAAATGCACGCGCATCAGTAGTACACTTCTCGCCTAAGGTGTCATCGCCAATATCTTTTGTGTCTTAGTTGTTTTTTTCTTGGATCAAATCCAGCTTTTTCCTCTTTCTTTTCTGAATAGGAATTCATACATCTAGGGGAACAGCATGGGGGAATCGTGTAGAATCGATTTACTCCAATATTATATATCTAGACACTTTCCATCCTGTCTGTTACTCTTCTTCAAACTCCCTCCTCTCCCTGACATCGCGGCCGAGTTTATTCTTCATGTCGGGTTTGCCCAAACCACGGTCCACAACAGGTCCACAAGAAGTACTCATGTTTTTCCTCTGGCTCGATGCTTCACTTTAGCCGCATTGGTGCTAAGGATTGCCATGGCCATCAGGATGGCCATCGCATATTGTTCAAACAACATAATGGTCCTCTAGAGCATGATATGGTCGATGGTGTCAATGGTGATGGACTCAAGATCTATTGAAGATTCATTTGCCATTATCCACAATTCACTGAATCCCTGGCGGAGAAGTAGGTGAGAAAAGCTCGATGCTGGAATGGCAGGTTGACCGAAGTCTAAATGTTGACACTTTGAAAGACATCATGGCCGTTTGGCTTTCAATTATTAAATGATGGAGACACATCCAGGGTGATTCTACTTACTGGAGCAGAAAAACTAACTTTGACTCTTTCTTCTGCTGCTA
>JALLOX010000515.1:0-10953 GCA_036939695.1 Thalassiosira ordinaria | reverse complement strand
AAGGTACGGACCGTCATCTACTACCACTGTCAGAATCCTTACTGAAATGACATCTGACAGGATACGTTAGTTAGTCCCCGTGTTACCACGGCGTAACCATGGTAACACTTCCTTATTCACGTGTTCCTGCTCCTATGTAGTCAGGATCCTAAGGTTGATGATGCCCTTTTTATTCCGCCACTTGCAATAGCTTGGCGGCGCTTTCCTCTACGAACGGCGACCTGTGGACGCCGACCAACCACGAACGGAGACCTGTGGACTCCGAACCCAACGAACGGTGGCGTATGGACACCGACAACAACGACGATTGAATTATTTTGGCGCAGACGGATTCGTATTGGACTCGATGTCCAGCAACGAGATGAAAAACGATGGAGGAACCGGTGGTGATGATGCAAAGGGGACCACGAGCAGTGGTATTGATGACGGGAACGGTGGTGACGGTGGAAATGGCGGTGCAGCAACGTCTCGACCTCACACGAGACGCCACCAATCAGGCGTGTTGATGGATGGAACTGCCATCAACAGCGGCACTTTTGGACGAGCAGATGGAGGAACTCGACGGGCAGCGGCAAAAACCAGCCACGCGAGCAAAGGAGGACGGCACAGCACCCGTCGAGCAAAAACAAACGCTGATGCAGCCGAGGCGGATCGCCCTCGCCCACCAGAACCATCAAATATCAACGTCCAGCGTGATACAAGCGAAGATGCAGGCTGGACGACTCCCTTACCACGTCATACCATCCGACCATCCCCAAATACCGACAATCCATCGACGACGACTCGTCCTATGACGACAGGAGCCAACCAATTTGCCTCACTGACGGGGGATCAAAGTACAGACGGGGGGAGCTCCACCCGCTCACACAGAAGAGAGGGCAGTACCGACTTGCGAAGCCACCACCCATCCCAGAGCCAGGATTTAGACCATACGAGCCGGGATTTAGGCCACACTTCGAGCTCAGCACGGAATATGGGGGGGCAGGATGCCCAGAAGTCGGGGGGGACGGATGCACCTTCGGACAGGATGAGTCCAGAAGATGACAACTGCCCTACTCGCACTAACCTCACCTTTGCTGCTGCTGCTTCACACACCCATGAGTTTAGGCATTCAGACATGGGTTTGGAGGGCAAAATCGGAGAGGAGGGGAGTTCAATCAATTTTACTGCACCTCCCCCTGCCGGAGGCGCTGCCAAAATTCTGGATTTGGGAAAATTGAGTGAAACATCAGCACCTCCCCCTGCCGGAGGCGCTGCCCAAATTCTGGATTTGGAAAAATTGAGTGAACCAACATCTAATGCCCCTGCCGGAGGCGCTGCCCAAATTTTGGACTCGGGAAAATTAGGAGCACTATCCAATGAGGAGCCTACCCCAGTACAAGATAACACTCACAACAAAATGGCCCCCATGGACAGACAGCAGGTTGCAAAGAATCTTATGGCACAAATGGACCAGGCAATTTTGGAACTCCCACCAGACAGCGAAGAGGATCTTCCAGCCGATGCAGTCAAATTCGGGGCTCCAGTGGAGGCAGTTGAATTCGGTACTCCCATTGCACCCACCCCTCTCTACACTGGAAACAAAGTAGATTTCACTGAATGTGTGGAGGATACGTGGTGCACAACTTGGGTTGGGGCGAACCCCATACTCTTGAAACAAAAGGAGACTATGCTTAAATTTGCCCGGGAAACAAATGCCCTCGCCACTGCAATTGAAAAGATACCAGCCCATGTTGACCAGGTATGGTCATACAACAACTTTAGGCAGACGAAGGCAGCAGAAGAGGCACTAGCAGAGGCACACAGGGTCCATGCTACCACTGTAGAAGTACAACAAAAAGTGAACAAAGTGGAAGCTTCCCTCCAGGCTCGTCTCGATGCAGCACCAGATAAGAAAACTATTGATGCCTGGGTTTCTGCAGCACTCTTTCCTGGCACAAGCAAGGATCTCTCACATTTGGCTACAGTCAGTGACATGGACAAAGTAGAATCTAAAGTGGCAAAAATTGACTCCACCCTCACAACAACTGCCAACAGTGTAGACAAGATACAGGCCACAGTGGAGAAGGTAGAGAACAGTCTAGCCGCAGTTGAAAAGAGAGTTACAAGTGCAGAAAAGGTGGATACCAACATTGGCCAGATTGAGGCAAAGCTTGCTTCGGTAGAGGGCCAGGTAGCTAGCAAAATTGAGACTATGAAAACTCGAGTTGAGGGACTTGAAAGTCAAGTGAATCGTCAAGTGGATAACAAGTTTGAGGCTTTGAAGAGCCGTGTTGAGACTCAGGTAGATACCAAGATTGGAGTACTCCAAACTCGAGTGGATGCAATCCCAACAGAGGCAATTTTCAAACAATGGATTGCAGAGGCCATCTCCCCGGGGAACAATCGAACAGCAAGTGCCAACTCTTCAGCTTTCGAGAACATCTGTGCTGGAAGTCCTCGCTATGACTCTTCTGACCCAGGCGACACTGGCTCAGGGGGCTCAGGCACGTACATAAGAGAATTTCAGGAGGATCCAGAGGAGATTGAGAACATAGTGGCTGAAGAAGAGAGGATGAAGGAGGAGTTTGAACGACAAGATATGGAGACACTACAACTTCAACACTACCTTCACGACAACCAGGATGATCCAACGGTAGTTGTTCAGCAAAAGCTCCAAGAGGTGACTGAACCAGAACCAAGCAAGGCGGCAGCAACCAAACGACACCCTGCACAACCAAATAACTCTCTCCTCGACCGAGTCAACCGCAGTAACCATGGACAAGCTCAATCAGCGACAACCCAACCACAGGAGAGGCCAAACAACACTACACGCCAGCGCGTCGGTAGAGATCCATCACCAGCCAGGCCACAACCGTCCACCCAACAGCCTAATAATAGCGGTAGGAATGCCACGGCACGGCCAGCCAGGGATCCATCACCATCGCCTCACCCAACGAGAGTACGAAATCCCTACATCAAAGACAGTCAAAGGCCCCGCAGGAATGAGACGGTCGGGGACCGCAGGAATGAGACGGTCGGGGACCGCAGAAACGACCTAGACCGCGGCCAGAAAACTATCGATGACTGTCGGCCCTTCATGGTAGTCAAAGACACAGACCATGATGCAATTGATCTCACCAATGATAGCAGTGACGGTGGCGATGGCCATGGTTTGATCAATGACATTGGCAATGACAATAAGGCCAGTACCTATGAAATGAATGGCAATCAGAATGGCAATCAGTTCGGTAGTGATAGCAATCAGTTTGGTAACCAGGGAAGCCAGTTTGGCAATGGCAATCAGTTTGGTGATCAGGGAGGCCAGTTTGGCAATGGCAGCGGCAACAGTGGTGACAACAATGGTAGATACAGGGGACCTGGCAACATGGGTTGGGATAATCCACCCCACCAGAACCAACGGAGATCAGTGCGCTTTGCAGATACTGCAGCGACAGGCACAGACCAGAACCAACAGAGAGCAGTGCGTTTTGCAGATTCTGCGGCAGCAGACAATATGGACACAACCACGCAAGAGACAGGTACGGTCACCCCAGAGAGAATCAGTATCGGGGGTAAGCTCTACAACATCACCCCAGTGCAAAACACTCAACCTCCACCGCCAAATCCGCCAGTTCTGTCACCCAATGGAACAACAAACTGGCGAGGCTTTGTGATTAATACCTCCCCGGGCCAACACACACAGGCCACGACAGCACAGTCCTCCCCTTTGAGTCGTACTCGAACACAGCCTGATGATGACCAGCACTCACAGGATAGCTCTCGGGTACAGAGTCACATGATCCAACGTACCACTAATGGATCTAGAGCTTGGCACCGTGGCAACCAAGGTGGAACTTTGGAATGGGGTACAACTACACTATCAGAGGAAGACGTATTGAGGTTCAATGTCCCGGTAGAATACTCCAGCCAAGTCACAGAGTACCACCGAAGGATCTCCACCAATTGGTCTAGATCCAAGACAGACGAGTATGGCACAGAAACAAGAGGTGATGGTCCTATGACATCCTACGCTCTCAGCCATACTAATTGGCCAAGCCTGGATGAAATCACACCTGAGGGGTTTATGCTCTTCTATAAGAGCCTCCGTCGAAATGCAATCGACTTTGTTGTTGCAATTATGCCATTTGAAGCTACCATCCTCACACTAGGCGACCATGGCATTTGCATCCCAGGTGTAGGATACCGGAAGTATGAACGTATGGGCTCACTACTGTTCTCGGTCTTACAAAATATTCTACCCACTTCTACGAACAGATGGATGGCAACACAGGTAGAGAACGAGTCGGTGCGCCCGTCGCCAAATGGATACCATCTACTGGAGGTTTTACGGAAACGCATTGTACCAGCATTTGCGAAGGATAAAACCAAAGCTACAACACTACCAACATGGCCAACAGACAATGGACTGTGGCGTTGGGCTAACTTGGTGAAAATGCACACAGATTTAGCACGACATTGGCGCAATGGTGCATCCTTCACCGACAGAGAGCGGAGCCGATTATTCCTTAATGGCGTGGAGGGCAAATACCAAAAGCATGTCTCAAGCATGATGACTTGGGTTGACATGTATCAGTACCCAGGACAAGACGATGAGTTCTTCCTTGAAGATAGTACGCTGTGTCTTCCAGAGCGGCTACGAGTGGATGGCTTGGCAACAGCATTAGAAGAGGCCACTGAAAATAGGACAGAGGACATTGAAATTGAGTTAGGCGGAAAACGAGTGAATAGGACTGATAACTCTGCCCTAACTCTGCTACAGCCAACTTCCAACTTCCCAGGCCCTGATACACAACTCTCCCTCCAACATCCACCACCAATGAATACACCTCCACTCCCCACCAATGGTGACATGAAGGATAATGAGATTGACAAACATATGCAAGGATTCGAACCAACAGTCAACCGTGTACGCCAGAACACTCGCCGCAACGTGCCGGAAGTTGAGCAGTCAGAACGAAGATCCAAGGACCGCACAACACAACGTAACAGGTACAATGCCCCTTGTCACGCGTGCCTCAAATGGGGACACCCTGCAGTAAGATGTGACCTACTCGGCGCGTTTGTAGCTCTCCGCAAGTACTTGGCGGAACCAAAGAATGATGACACTATCAAGGCAGCGGTGGAGAGGTGGACCCAGAGAAACCAGAAATGGCTAGATCGACGCGTAGATGGACTGACGGATGGCACCAACAGTAGATCTAATCCTCAGGAGGTCTTCTCCAAGTATTGCGAACTGACGGGATTTGATATTGACCAGATTGACAATGAGCTAGACTGGGACTACTTCGATCCTGAATCACTCAACTTCCAGGAATGACTCCTACGGGGCGCTGGTGCGCCAGCTCCCCCATTGATTAGCCACAATATGGCCCCCAGCTACAACTCATTGCACTCCAACCCAACTCCCGACCAACGTTTCAAGCCAGAAGCTTCAGCTCATGCTCCAGCTCTGGTGGACCTTGACGACGCCATGATATCACCATTGGTAACGTGTACTGTCGATGACAACGATCATTGCGGCCGTCCACCACCAGAACCACCTCCCCAGGCACCTAGCACGTCAAAACAAATAGTATCTTTTGACAGTGCTTGCGATGATTTAATTTACTTTGACCCTATGGACATGCCATCGCGTCTACTACCCACTGACGACGACTCAATTCCTGCCTTGAACGAACATTGGGACAGTTCATCTAGTTCAAGTGATGACTCATCTGATGACGAAAGCTCCTACGTGTCATGTAACACAGCCACTTCTTCAGATGACACATTCCCTGCTCTACAAAGAGTAGCTTCAGATAGCTCACTGTCTTCCACTGACTCAGAGTTGGAAGAGTACTTGGCACCACCACCACCGGATATTGCAAATTTCTTGGCAACAGATGATGGTCTTGCAGAATCTTCTGCACTTCGACTAGCAGTACAAACATCCCACGCCACACGGAACAACTCTGCACTGGAACAAGAGCTGCATGATGATGATAGCTTGGACCACCATCCCGAGGAAACATTGAATAAGCTCTTCCCACCAGGCTCATTATCCGACCTGGACCGTCCTATATCACCAACAAGTGTTAGAGACTTTGAGGACTTTCCACTACTATCCATGGATGATCCACCTTGGGTAGCACGATGGAAAATGGAGGAACAAATGGAGCGAGAGGAACAACTTAAGGAAGAACCTGACCTCCTCCTTAATCCATTCAAAGACCTCATGCAAGAACTAGAATGGGACTCAGTTGTACCATACAGAGCTGTATGTCAGATGGTGGGCACCAAGGATAGAATACCAACAGCAACAGATGCCATGCTTGCAGACTCGGGATCCAATGTCTTCGTCACAAACAATCCAGAGGTCCTTGTTGATGTGGTCGACATTGCACCAGTAGACTTGGGAGTTGCAGTGTCTGGAAATGAAGCTCCAGCATGTAGGAAAAAGGGGTTCATTCCAATGACCCTCTTGGATGGCTCCATACACTACCAACCAGCCTTGGTCAATGACAATGCTTCAGAGACAATAGGTTCACCGGAAGCACTCATGGAGGCATGCCCCCGCATCAAAAAGTGGACACAAACAGGGAGAGCAGATGGCCAACCAGGCTCACTCAAATTCTTTGATGCAAAGGACAACCTACTCCTTGATCTGACACTCTACAAAAAGAACAGGCTTTACTATTGCTCCACCAGTATGTTTTTGGCAGACAACAACCCAGCCCGGACAGCATATCTTGAATCCAACCTTGATTGGGAAAGTGCTTCAGTTACAGACGACGATGAAACTGTCTCACCCACTACGAACAAGTCAGCTACACAGCAACCAGGTGATGCAGGCATGCATGACCTATACATGCATACACATGACTCACCGCCTGATCTCGAAGTACCAACACCCAAGCGGACCCCGATGAAACGAAGACCAACTCGACCCGCACAGCAACTTGAAGCAGAACTGTGGGCTGCACGCTTAGGATTCTGTGGTGAATGGCAATTGGATGTAATACCATCACACGCTGATGGCATTCCGAATGAATTCAGATACCACCCATTCAGATTCGTGGACCATAAAGAACGGGCCCGTATTCGGAAACAGGCAGCAGGACGAAATCCAGAAAAGGCAACTGAGAAGGGACAACGGTTCTTCATGGATTTTGGCTTTCTACGTGCCTCTAAATTCGACTACACACAGCCAGATCCAAAATATGATAGAATCATTGAGTCATATGATGGATACTCTTCATATTTGGTCATCATTGATGAGGCCTCGCGCCATGCATGGGTCTTCCTACGAAAATCCAAGGAACCACCAGTGGAATTAGTATCAGAGTTCCTACACCTTAATGGACTACCTGATGGAGGTGTCATCCGATGCGATCAAGGCGGAGAACTAGCAAGATCCGAAAGCTTCAGGACAGTAATGTGTAAGGATCACCATTACATTGTGGAACCTACCGGTGCCGACAGCCCCTCCCAGAATGGCGGCGCTGAGAGCTGGAATGACACTTTTGCCGTGACAGTGCGGGCTCTACTCTATGGCGCAGGTCTCTCACCAATCTACTGGTCTGCAGCCCTACTCCATGCAGTCTACCTGCACAATCGCCGAGTCCATCGCCTTACCCGTCGAACACCGTTTGAGCTATGGTTTGGAAGGAAACCGAATCTGAAGTATCTGAAGACGTTTGGGTCTAGGGTATGTGTAAAACGTACAGGGAAAAGGAGAGCAAAGCTAGATCGACACGACTTCACTGGAATCTTCATTGGATACACTGCAACAGACCAAAACATCAGATACATTGACTTGGACTCTGGCATTACTAAAACAAGTCATCACGCGGTATTTGACGAGGCTTGGTATTTGCAACCTTCCAGACCACCAGCGGCTCAGCTCTTGTATGATCTCGGTCTGATGGAGGAAACATTTGATAGCCCTGCTAATGAAGTGTCACCTGTTCCGAAGGCATCTTATCCACCGCCACTGGACCTAACAAAGGAGAAGTGGAGCCCAACACCAGCTGGTGCACGCCAACTACCACTTCCCCTACGCCTGTGTCCTGAACCTCACCCCATAACTGCGGCGGCTGCCAGGACGGAAAAGAGGAACCCTTATCGCAACACCGCCCTCGCGTCACCCACAAAAGACAGAGATGCAGTAGATGAGTATGGTATCACACAAAGGGATGTGGATCAGATCTATATTTCACCACACCCCTACCATGCAGCTTTTGAGGAGGAGATTGACATGAAACGATTTGTGGCAGGAAAACATGCAACCGGCGGCATGAAATTCAATATCGTCAATGGACGCTTGATCTTAGGTCACATTGAGAAGAGTACCCCGTGTGCCAAGATTCCCAGGTGGAGAACACGTCTCAAAGGTGCATGGCTCATTTCGGTCGGCGGACAGGAAGTCAATACATTAGCAGATGTGAAAGATGCATTCATTCGTGTTGAAAGATCACATTCCAAGACATGTACCATGGTTTTCTCGCACCCTGAGATCAAACATGGCTTGACCAATGAAGGTATCCCACAAGTCAACCTTGATCAGTTGAATCCACGACTACTATTCAGTGACTTTGCCCCGCCAGACCTCCCAGTTGACAAGGTAAACATGATTAAACAACATTGGGATGATGATGTGCTCCATTACATCACAAAAGCACAGCGGCTAACACGAGGCAAGCTACTGAAGGCACCGGATTGGAACGATTGGCAGGAATCTGAGTGGAAACAACTAGACCAATATGAACATCAGGGCATGTTCGGAGAACCACAGCTAGTAGATTCGGAAGAAGCAGTATTTAACTTGGTTTGGACGTATGTTGTCAAAGAAGTTGACAAGAGAAAGAAGGCGCGATGCACATGTGATGGCTCATCACGCAGTGGACAAGTGCGGGTACTAGATCACACATACGCCAATTGTGTTGATCAAACAAGCTCACGACTCTTCTATGCGATCGCTGCAGCTGAAAACCTAGTAGTCTATGGGGCAGATGTTTCGAATGCTTTTGGAGAAGCACCACCACCGAAACAAGGCTTTTATATCAGACCGGATAAAGCCTTCCGTGCATGGTGGAAAGCCCGCAAAGGTGTTGACATCCCAGAGAATCATGTCATCCCGGTGCTAGCAGCAATGCAAGGACACCCAGAAGCACCAAGACTATGGGAGAAACATGCTGATGCTATCATACGCAAATGTGGGCTCACACCTACCACACATGAACCATGCTTGTACTCGGGGTTTATCGAAGGAGAACGAGTCTTATTCAAACGACAAGTTGACGACTTTGCTGTGGCAGCCTCATCCGAACGAATCTGTAATATTCTTTTTGACATGATTGACGAACTCCTATCAATCCCACTGAAGAAATTGGGCCTTATTGAGATGTTCAACGGGATGGATATACAACAAACTCGTGATTATGTGAAAATGTCATGCGAGACATACATTGACAAGATCTCAGAGAAACATCTTGCCAAATGGATGCGCCATTTTGATATGTCTGTGACACGACCAACACCCCTACCAACACGCAAGACATTCCTCAAATCATTCCTCAGTGCAGAAGGCGATACAGATGAGAAGGTTCAGGCGAAGCTAATGAAGGAAATGGGATTTGGTTACAGAAATGCAATTGGTGAACTGATCTACGCTATGGTCACATGTAGACCAGACATGTCCTATGCGGTTGTGAAGTGTGCACAAGCTAGTGCTAGACCGGCGGAGATACACTACCATGCAGTCCGACACATACTGAAATATCTTTACCTCACCAAGTCGGATGGAATCTACTTTTGGCGCTCAACTCCAAACATGCTCCTCCCAGAAATTGATCCACCCAAGGTTAACAGTAACAGTCACGACCTTCTCCTAGATGGACGGCCACAACATGACCCACTCTACCTACATGGATTTGTTGACTCGGATTGGGCCGCATGCCTGAAGACACGTCGATCATTCACGGGAGGATGTCTCCGTCTTGCTGGAGGATCGGTAGGATACAAGTGCAAACTCCAACCTACAGTTGCACAATCCTCGACGGAATCGGAATATATGGGTGCATGTGATTTTGGTAAAATGATTCTGTATGTTCGCAGTATCTTGTGGGATCTGGGAATTCCACAAAATGCAGCATCCATCCTGTACGAGGACAACGATGCCGCAACAGCAATGGCAAATGCACAGAAGCCGACACCCCGCACTCGACACATGGATGTGAAATATTTTGTCCTGTCGGAATGGGTAGAGCGTGACTTAGTCATCCTGGAAAGAGTGGACACTTCCCTGAACATGTCGGATAACCTCACGAAACCATTGGGTGCCACCCTTTTCAACCGCCATGTAGATTATATCCTTGGCCACGTCCCACCCGCATACTCCTCGTGCTACAAAAAGATGCACGGACTCCTCACCTCGGACAAGAAACCACCGTCCACACCCACCATTCCCCTCCCAATTGATGTGTCTAGACTTCCAGGAGCCGCGGCCGCAGCTAAAGTTTATGTCTCATGGGCTCGGATCCTTGATCTTTTGGTTTGATTGTATTGTTTTGTTTTTAGTTTAAATGTTGAGCTGGTATCTCAACGTAGTTGGAAATGTGGTGAATACCAAATGTTGAAGTTGAGCTGGTAACTCAACAATGATAGACTGTGGCGACTACCAATTATATTGAGCTGGTATCTCAATTGATAGTATAGTGGTGACTACCAACTACAATATTCATGGGGAAATGAATATTTCTTGTGACATTCTGACACATAGTTTTCCAATTCAATATCGGGTATTGAATTGTGGGGGGGTGACAGGATACGTTAGTTAGTCCCCGTGTTACCACGGCGTAACCATGGTAACACTTCCTTATTCACGTGTTCCTGCTCCTATGTAGTCAGGATCCTAACAGTCCAACCAGTCCAACTGCCTAATCGCCCAACAATTCTAACTGCACAAAAACA
>JALLOX010000514.1:0-10956 GCA_036939695.1 Thalassiosira ordinaria | reverse complement strand
AACCAGCTCCACTTTCAATCCAATGCTCCTGAAAAATAGCCAAGCCCAAAATCACGCAAAAAGTTGGATCCATTGCCCCAAGTAGTATCTGATCAGGACAATGAGAGCGTTGATTGACATTCTTGGACCAGCGTAGCTTTGCAGTGAGAGTCCATGGAAAGTCCTGGCAGACCTTCAAATTGGACTGTCTCACATGTGATGCATCGTCCCCCCTTGCGATGAGGTGGAGCATGAACTTGAACATAGCTGGGAAGCGATACTTTTTATCAAAGGTATCTGATGACTGGAGGATGCTCAACACCTGCAAAAACTCGCTCTTCTCAAAAGCACGATCTTCTCTTGAGTCTTTTCCCAGTCCCCTGACCTCTTTTTTCTTGACAGTACTGATCAAATCATTGATGAGCCGGGACTGTGTTGGGTTCCCTGAGTTAGTTATATCGTTCCATTTGATGAGATTGTTTGGCATGAAATAAGATATGTGCTTCTTCCAGCTCAGCAGAGAATGGGCTGTCCCAAACCTTGGATTATGTTCTGGGCCTGGTTCCTCAAAACCATAGACTTTGTGGCACATCCATTTGTAGATATCGTCTGGGGTGATGGTTGAGAGCTCTTCAATTGAGAATACATAGTCTCTTGGATAATTGATTGAATTTACATATGTCATCATCTGGACAAGAGTGCCTTTGTATTTGCCAAGGTCTTTCGGCTCACTGACGCGTCGTCGGGGTATAGTCCGCGTACCCTGCACAGGAGGAGGAGGTGGGAGGTTGATACTGTTGCTGTTGGGGAAGGGAGCAGGTGGAAGATTTTCGCCCTGCTGTGGCTGAGGAGGCAATGGCAGATTGACAGGGGGTGCCGTCTGCGGCTGCGGCTGTGGCGACTGCTGCTGCTGCTGATTTAGTGAGAGAGCATTATTTGTGCTAGCATTCTGCTGCTGTGCCGGAGCTGCAGCCGCAGGGAGTGGGGGTGGGGGCAGAGGAGGAGGTCCATTGTTCAGAGTCGTCACTGCCGCTGCCGCTGCCGNCAGAGTCGTCACTGCCGCTGCCGCTGCCGCTGCCGTTCCCTCACCAAAGGAAGCTGCAAATGCATTATCAATTGCCACATTGGCTTCTCTTCTTGCCGCCGCGGCTGAACGACCACGCCGTGGCTGTCGTCTTCTTGAGGTTGAATTGTTCGAAGTTGTCATGTTGTTGTTGTTATGGTCACTTCTTATTCTCTCTCGCTTTGCGTTGAGAGTTGCATGTGACGTGACTAATAAGGTGTAACACGACATGTCACACACGGAAAGACCATCACATGTGAGTTGCAAAAGTTGCAAACGTCATAGTATCTTTTGCAACATGAGCTGCAACTTCCATTGCAAAATGCAGGCCAGACATCACGAAATGAGCCAAAGGATCATGAAATATCACATGATCCTAATCACGTACCCCATCACGTGTGCTAATTCCTACGTGGTTTTACAACAAGGGTTGCAAATCCAGATTAACATAATGGTACCTGATCGTGATGGTACACGTTCCCTACCATCATAGGTACCTATTCCTTCGTTGAGATCAACCTGTTACTGACGCGCAAGGCCACCCAAGAGGCCTGAACGGATCTCCTCTTACCTACCATACAATACCGAACGGATCCAGCCAGGAGCTCTGGAAGCACGCTCTAATAAACCGCTCTCGATGCACATGTCGGCATTATCTCAGAGGAGCATTCCCAAAATAATGGCAGAGGCATCTTGTACGGTGGTATGGTTGTAGCATTGGGAACAATGCAGCAATGAGAATAATATCAAATCTCGCATCCTTGCTCTCCCTGACCTTTGTTGCGAGGGCCAAGTCTGAGAAGCTGAACCTACGTGCTGTCCGACGCCTTGATAACGACTCAAATGAAAATGACGAATTGGCGCTATCAGTGGCTCCAAACACGCTCACAAACCAAATCATATGTGGATACCAGGGATGGTTCGCATTCCCAGGAGATGGCGCTCCAATCAACAAGTGGAAGCATTGGTTCAAAGGCGCTGCAGCCACTATGGATGCTCCAGGAGAAGAGTATTTGCACATTGATATGTATCCCACAACAGATGAATACAATGCTGAAGATATGAAAGAGGCTGGAATCAAGATGAGTGATGGAAGCTATGCAAAATTTTACTCTGCCGCGAGACCAAATGTGGTCTTGAAGCATTTTGAATGGATGGAAACTTATGGCATTACCGGAGTATTTCATATGCGATTTATGGAAAGTATCCACATCACTAATAATCGCAACTGGAAGACAATGGTATTGAGGAATGTCAGGAGTGCCGCAGAGGCTACTGGTCGTGTCTTTGCCGTTTCATACAACATTGCTGGAAATACACTTACAAATGACGTCCTCGATGATCTAAAGCTGGATTGGATAAGGCTTGTGGACGAAGAAGAGATTACACAAAGTAATCGTTACATACGTCAGAATGGATTGCCTGTATTGCGAATTTTTGGCATTGGGTTCAAGTCCGTCCGAGTTGATGATACAACTAGAATCGCAAGTCTCATCGATTGGTTCCAAAATACTGCAGAAGAGAAGTATCGAGTCTTTCTCATTGGTGGAGTGCCCAGTCGTTGGCGCGATCGCATCAATGACTCTAGTGAAGAAATAGCTTGGGAGGGTATATATAATTCCCTGGATGGCCTTCACCCATGGACTGTTGGACGTTGGAGGACTCCAAGTGGATTCGAAACTTATTACTCCAACGTCATTTCAAAAGATGCAAACCATTGTGCCTCAAATGAGATACTGTACATGCCAACAATGTGGCCAGGCTTTTCATGGCATAACTTGAATAATGGAGAGAAACCTATCAATGACATTCCTAGATTGGGAGGGACTTTTATGTGGAAACAAGCCTATGGTTATGCGAACAATCCTAACATTTTCACTGTTTGGCTGGCACAGTTTGATGAAGTAGATGAAGCCACTGCCATATATAAGGTCACTGCAGGGTCAAGTGACCTTCCAGCAGATGGCAAATGGTTGGCTCTGGACGCAGATGGACAATCACTGCCCTCAGATTGGTACCTTCGTCTGGCCGGGGAGGCGCAAAGGATGATGGAGGGGACAGTGGCATTGAATGCAACAATACCCATAGATCCTTCAGATCCCCTTCCTACCTCCAGTCCAACCAACCTATCGACGCCAGGGCCCACAAACGCTCCATCAACCTCGCCCACAGGCAGCCCGACAAAAAATCCAACCCAGGCGGTATGTTCAGTTGTCTGTTGCCTACATATATTCATTGTTGCAACTTGTCATTGATATATCTTTTGTGTCGTTGTACAAATAATTCACAGCCCACCAGCAGTCCATCTGCAAAACCAACCAGTAGTCCAACAAAGAAACAAACCCTGGTGGTATGTTGAATTCTCTTTTCCTTACTTTGTTCTTTTTGCATGACTGACTTATAATAACATGTGTTGTACATAATATTTGACCTTTGATCAGCCCACAAACAGTCCAACTGATTCGCCAGTCCCCAATCCAACTGATGCTCCTTCCAAATCACCCAGAAAGAAGCCTACCATTACACCGACTGACCAACCCAGCGATAATCCTACTGTTTCACCTATACAAGTTAGTTCAGTTTGATACAAAATTTACTGCGAAAAAATTCAAACGTATTAACTCACCAATCAATCATATTTTGTGTTGTCACATATGAAGAAACCGACTGAGGCTCCCAGCAATAGCCCACCAAACAAACCAACTTCCTCGCCATCAACTGTGAGTTTCGAGAGCTTCAAACGGTTGTCATCTCTTGAGTGTTTCCCTTGATAATCTCTCTGACTTCAATTATTCTTGACATTTCTTTTCTAACACGGAGCAGGTGCCTACTGACTTTCCAATAACAAGTGCCCCGGCGGAGTCACCAACAGGACCGCCAAGCAAGAAGCCAACTTCTGCACCTACAGGTCAACCCTCTCCATTGCCCTCCAATGCCCCTATGGTGAGTTCTTTGGTTCTGTCTTCGATCTGTGATAAGTTTATCAATCAATAATGACCTAATTTTGAAAATTGCATGCTGCTTTATAGACAAGTCCAACTGGTGCACCTACGCATAGCCCATCCAGATCACCTACTGTGAGTACAAATAATGCCTCATTTCAGCCCTCTCTTCATTTTTGATTGATTTGTAGGATTCAAACACACTTCTTGTTTGTCACCACTGCTGCAGATATTGCCTTCACAGGGAGGCAATATGAAGAGGGTGAAATCGAGAAAGTGCAAGAAAGGAAAAGCGCGAAAAGCCAAGGCGTCCTCTAAAATGTTGGCAATGGGAACATGTGACGGGATCAGCAGAATGAGCAAAAGCGCTGCAGACAAGAGGAGAATCAGCAGCCACTTATTCGAATGAATGACTAAGAGACCCCTATTCACGCAAGAGTTGTTTAACATTACTTAATTTTCTTTCTCTCACTCTATCTCTACTAAAGGATAATTGTGTATTGATTTTGGCATTTTGTATATGCATCATCCATCATCTTCTAAAAGCTTCTTCAAACTAACCTCTATTATCACACCCATCTTGACCCATCCACAATTTATTTTCTATTTCCAAAACAACAACAACCTCCTATTCTCGATCTCTCGTGTCAGAATCAGATTAAATCCCGACTGGTCCATTCACCCAACAAACAAACAGCTCCTTTCCCAAAACCACTACTATCATGATGACGTATCCTAAGGTATTTGATAAACCAACTCTTCTGACTTGCCCTTCATCAACACACCTCCCTCCTTATCACTTCCAGTCTTCCTGCGGGACGATGCAAACTTAAATCGAACATTGTACAGCCGAGCACTCTCCTTGGTACGCATCATTTCCATGGTACCATTGATGCGAGTGGTTTGGTCGTTGAGAAGAGGTATGGCGCTAGGAAGATGAAATACCTGCTGTCCCCAATGTGTGTCTGTAAAATGATTGCGTATCAAGAAGTTAATCAACATGAGATACAGACCCTTGTGTGAGAAAAAGCTGGATACCGCATTATTGAGGATACTCACATCCCATCTCGGGCCCAGTGGACAAATAGGCCGGGTTCGAAACCTCTGGTGCCACACCCCGTCCTGCCTCATCCGTCCTCGACTTAAAGTCCACGGTAAACCAGCCGGCAAAGCCACTTATCGGCCCTGCAACACCCTCTGAAGCCGCACCATGATCCGTAGACGATTTGCCCATGATATCAAAATCAAACGGCGCACCGCTCCCCTGATCTTCGCCCAAGGCCAACCCCACGCCCCTCGAATCCTCCACAGTACAAACGTGCATATCGTACTCCTTCACGACACACGGCTCCGCCAACAAACAACCGGTACCCAACTCTGCCCACCTACTGCTCAGCACATAATACTCCTTCTGTTCCCTATCAAAGTCTTTTTCCAACACACTCATATCCACTCCGTACATGGTCTGCGTGGTCTCGGCAAACTCCTTCCAATCCTCCATGGCAGCCGCATAGTCGTTGTGCTGTATCCTACGTTCCTCCTCGTCGGTGATGGGAGCAAGGAGCATGGTGGCGTGGGATGGCATCATGAGTCCCGTTTTGGGTTTGAGGAAGGTGTCGCGTGCGCGGACTAGGGAGTCGAGCATGGATTCGCGAAGGAGGAAGTAGCCCATCCATTCTGTGAGGAGAGAGAAAATCGAGAGTTGTGTGAGAGAGAGGGATAGAAGGTGATCGATTGTGATTGAGTGTGATAACTCTGATATGGTACCAAAATTGTGCATACACATTTTGTTGGAGTGTTTTGGCAAATAGACAAAAAATGAAATCTCTCAGAAAGCCAAGATCATTCCTCACTCGTATGTTTTGTCAATAGAAACAATCTCCAGGAAAGAGATTTAGAAGCAAGAGCATGCCCCCAAATGCTATATCCAGGCATGCAAAGTGTCAGAGCTTCCACAACCAGTAGCACTCCAAGAGCTAGAGAGCTCCAAGTATCAAAGAAGCTTCCCATCTCCTAGATGCCAGAATGTTTGGCAAAAAAATCTTTAGAAAGCCATTGCTTTCTAGAGCAAAGCTAAAACTTCCACCTAGTTGGCAAAGCCAGAGCATCATACCCCCAATGCTATACCCAGGCATTACAAGATATCAGAGTTCCCATACAACCAGTAGCACTCCCAGAGCTAGAGACTCTCAAGTGTCCAAGATGCTCCCCGTCTCCTACAGATGGCCAGTTTATTTTTGGCAAACATCTCGAGAGAGCCATCACTTTCTCTAGAGAGGGCTCTCAGTGTTACAAAATCTTGAAATGCTCTGAGCTTTCTCAAAGCTAAAACCTCCATCTATAGTTGGCAAAGCCAGAGCATAGTACCCCCCAATGCTATATCCAGGCATCAAAAAGTATCAGAGCTCCCACAACCAGTCTCCAAGCGTAAACAAAAAATCTTGAGATAGCAAGAGCTTTTACGGCATGAAGTCACCAGCCTGCACTCAGAGCTCCCAGCAGAGCCAAACCTCTTTTTTTTTTGCTATTCAAGGCTGATATAGCTCAAGGTTCAGGCATGGACAAATCAGCCGAGAAAAAAAGGGACGCTAATTCAATTGCTGATTCATAAATGTGTCCATAATATTGGCCAGGTCAAAACATTGAATCCAGCTCTAGCAACAAAGGATACAAAGTACGGTTTCCCTGGCTCACAAAAAAAAAAAAAAACTCGTCAAAGAAGCAATAAACCCTGATACGATACCACCTCACAAGATATCTGGTGCGGAACCTTTGCGCGCATGATAATAATATTATCAAAGCCGGGACTTTTTGTTGAGACACTCCCTATTGTCTGACTCCTTTTTTGTCTAACTTCTGGAGAAGAAAGCAGCTGCCTGCCGTCACAAATAATTTTGAGTCATGAAAGAAAAAGAATTCCACTTTGCAAAAAGAGCTCTCTCTCTCTCTCTCTCATTTGATCAATCAATAATAATTTGCGCTTTTGTCACAAGACATTAATCTTTTGACACAACATATATATATATATCTTGCAGCTTTGACATTACATGATGGGAACCCCCTTTGCCAACTGAAACAGCCACAAAACATTTTCTTTCTGCTCTCCTATTGAAAAACAAAATCTCTAAACTCACCAGACAATATAATATCAACAACCCGTTGATTCCTCTTGCCATCCTCCGCCACCTCCCCAATCTCATCCCCCTCCTCCAAACACAATCCCACACCTCCATTACTTTCAAAACTCCAATCTTCCTCCGGCAACACCACCTCCTCCACCGCACCCTGAATCACCGTCACGATATGATCCACACCATTCGCCTTGACAACCCTTTTAGCATGTTCGGCCATGTTGGTATATTCAATTGCATACACTCGCTTGGCACCCGCCTGTGCTGCCCATACTGCCAATATGCCACTACCGGTTCCTACATCCATGACTATCTTATCTTTGAAAATGTCGGAATTGCCGACAATGGCAGCGTGGTAGGCGGCCATGCGATTGTGATCGGTGAGCATTTGTTTTTGGTGGTAGAGTTGCGCATAGGCGCAAAAGTAGTTGGCAAAGTCGGTGGCGGCGGCTTTTTCGTCGGAGGAGTTGAAGGTTGGAATGTTTTGTGAGGCTGAGGAGGAGGAGGAGGAGGAGGGTTCGTTGCTGGCCATGGTGACGTCATTGTCTTTGGAGGATGGCATGATGGCAGTGTTGATGATTGATCGTTTAGAAGGATGATGTTTCAATGTTGATGGTGGCGATGGTAGAAACGATGACGCAAAGAATGGAAGACAAACGAAGGTGATGGCAATGGATGTAGTTCTTGCGAGTTTCGCGCTACTTCGAATTCTGCTATTCATTCAAATTAATAATGACGATAATTAGATGTGGCCCAACAAAGCGGTCTCCAGGTGTGGGAATGTGTGAGTGGGATTGGATGGTTATGGTCGATTATCGAGCTCGGCTGGCCATGGTAGGTGATGTCTCTTGCTTGGTGATGGTGAATCAAAATCCTTGCTGAATTCCTGCTTGATTTTCAGATGGCGCTGAAGAAACATTGAGTGGTTTTGACTTCGGCAACGCCAGCGCGCTAAATCTTTGATGTTTAGCGATTACAAAAGAAGGAATCAGTATCATGACGATGAAAATCGCTATCGTCGCCAAAATATCTTTTAATTCCTATTCCCACAATAGTAATTCCTTTCGTCATGCTTCGCTAAAGTATCTTTTTAATGGTTGGGAGTCCAGGCAATCTGAGCGGAGAAAATGGCGGGAGTCACGGGGTTTGAATCGATGGCGCGCGCGCCGGCGTGAAGTGCGTGAAGGAGACCACCGTTGCACCATGCAGGGAAAAAGTGTGGGGAGCTTAGTTTTGAAGAAAAAGGACATCGGCTATGTGCTACCTATCAATGATGATGTCATCATTTTCGAGCTGAATGTAAAGTCCCACATGATTTACTCCCCTTTCATTTTCCAATGCACCGACGAACGAGCCGAAAGGAAGCAAGCAAAAGCAAGCAACGCAACGCAACACAAGTACTCATAGGCGGGCAGTTCTTACAATGGCAACGAAGACGCATTTAAACCAATAAGGGATCGCTACAAACTTTATCCAAGAATGATGCATCTACGACCAAGAAAAGTAAACTATACCGTCACTGGTGATGACGCCATCGCCTTGGTCGATGAGGCCATGGACAGACGAATCGATACCATGGCTGATGATGACGGCTTCACCCTTGTCGATGATGAGGCTGTGCTGGACAATCATGATGTCATTATTTCATCGTCGTCGTCGTCGAAGGATGATGATGTTGAAGCTGGTGGCGGACGTCGATATTTACAACGGAATGACAAGGACAAAGCTAACGCATCGTCGGGGAGGCTTGCTTTGGTAAGAAGTTGTTATTATTTGCCTATTGTAGATCATTATTTCCTCCATTGCACGCTGCACGCGTCATTTTTTGATAACCAACTCTCATTGTATGTAATGGACAAACTAATAATGTTCAATCTTCAGGGCAACGTCGTGGCAAATCAAGAGGGGAACAAAGCTAACAAAAGAGCTCTCTCCCAACAACCCAGCAAAAAGCCAAAGAAGAAGAAGAAGAAGAAGAGATGGAGCAAAGCAAAAAAAGCAAAGCGGAAAAGCAAGAAGAGGACTCGCAATGATGACTGTCAAGAAGAAGAAGAAGAAGAAGACAAGAATGTCAAAAAGAGGGGAAGGAAGCCATCGCATAATCTCGAGAAGAATAATTTGAGACATCCACGAAAGATATCGGAGGAAAAAGCCATCGTATACGACTACTTGTCTGCCAAGACCGAAAAAGTAGAAGAGGGCATAAGTACAACAACAACAACCACCAATCCTAACAATGACAAAGCTGCACAAGCCTTGTACTTGGCAAAGGGAGGAGGGGTGTCAAAAACACAAACAACAAGAGATTGGCTCGATGCAATGGATGTTATCAAAATCTTCAGTGAGTCCGTGGAGAAAGAGGTGATTGTATCGAATGAGTTGTCTGATAAGAAACAGCAAGAAGGAGAGAGTAAAATGACCAACAAAAGCAATTTATCTTTGGAAGTAAAAAGAAATGAGCTCCACAAGGTGGATGTCATCAAATCTCTCAATGAATCATCTGTGAATGTTCATGTTGATCCATACACTGATCCCATCACCGGCATCGATGACATTGACGCACGAGACTTAAATGATCCAATAACTGGTCATCTATGTGCCCCCGCCTACGCTCTGGAAATGTACCAACATCATCGTATCCACGAACGCTCCACCTCTATACGTGGCACTTCCTACATATCACATCAACAACCCTACATTGACAAACACATGCGAGCTACCCTTGTAGATTGGTTATTGGAGGTACATCTCAAGAAAAAGTTGGTACCCGAAACTTTACATTTGGCGGTAAACATTATGGATCGATACCTTGACAAAAAACCTCCGACAATATTGCTCGAACCAAATTTCAATTGGTGGGTACAGCAGCCTTGTGGATTGCCTCCAAGTACGAAGAGATTTATCCTCCCCTACTACTACTAGAGGATCTTTTATTTATTTGTGCCAACACCTACACAAAACGTGAATTGTTGGATATGGAAACGCATATATTGACAACGCTCGAGTATCGAGTCACGGTGCCGAGCGGTCATGCCTTCTTAGTCAGATACTTAAAGGCGGGCCATGCGGATAAGAAGATTGTACAACTATCTTGCTACATTCTCGAGGGGTCATTATTGAGTTACGATTTGTTATCACAATATTTACCCAGTGAAATTGCCGCGGCATCCGTGTTGATTGCTCGAAGGACGGTGGGGAGGAGGAATTGGTCACCCACATTGGTAAAGTATGCTGATTATGAAGAAGAGGAGGTGGTGAGGGTGGCAAGAGCGGTGTTGGCGGATATGGAGAATAGGAAGAAGGTTAATAAGTCGTTGCAGGCGGTGGAGAAAAAGTATAGATCGATGAGGTATGGAAGTGTTGCCAATACTCCATTACGCTCGGATCTATGAAAGAGGCACAATGTGCCGTATGGTACGATAGAGTAGCTACACAACAATTTGTACAGTAGGCAAGGCAGGATGAGGAGAGGCGAATACTGACCTTTGGAAGTTCAGTGCTTTTGTGCTCAACCAAAAAGACATTGTAAAATCAGCTAAAGAGAGCCAAAATAGAATTGCTATTGTTTGTTGTTATCTTTTGCTCTACTCTCCTTTGCATGTTGTGAGTATTAGTATTGCCATTCCAAGTGGTTGTAGCAGTAGCAGCAGATTGTTTGTTGTTATGCTTTTGTTCTACTCTCCTATGCTACCACATAGCAGTGGTGGCAGTGGTAGCATAGGAGGCGAGGACACATTTGGCTTTATTGACTTCCAATCATAGCGCCATGTATGCTACTACCATACCTCTGTACACTTGGATACAGACCCTGGACCCCCTCTCTCTCTCTCTCTCTCTCTCT
>JALLOX010000513.1:0-10958 GCA_036939695.1 Thalassiosira ordinaria | reverse complement strand
TTTGCTTATATCCCCCCCAGGCTGAGGCTAGCCGAAAACCTTATACCCCCGGGGGGGTATACTTCGGAGGACTTTTTACTGTACCACGCCACGAAGGAAGCAAGCGCTTCGATCCTGATGCACATCACATCATATCACATAAATCCAAAATCTCGTTGTCTCTGTCTTTGGTCTCTGTGCCTACTCAAAGCACGCTAAAGTCATGTCGTTCGAAGCGTTTGCCTTTGCACTAGGCAGCATCTACGGAAAGAAGAAGGCCAAGACGAAGAAGCCAAAGAAGACGCACAACAACTGGTTCGAAAAGTTGAACCTTGATGAGTTGAAGAGCCTTTGCCGCGCATCCCAGTTGCCTGTGTCGGGGACAAAGGCAACTCTGTGCGAGAGGCTTTGCCTTGGTGAGTTCTCACGTCCCTATGCATACGAGTATGCACCTGAGAGATTTAGCCGCAGCCGCTTTGAGTACGAGATGGGCCTTGGCTATGGATCGGGTGGTGAAAACTATGGCAATGCTGCCGCCCCTCGTCCGGCACAGCAGGGCTCTAAGCGTTCCTCGGCATTTTCCAATGAGCAGCTAAAGACCATGTGTCGTGAAAAGAAGTTGATTGTCTCAGGGAAGCGGTACGACTTGGTCCTGCGACTTATTCAGGATGAAACTGGTGTAGGTGGTGCCCCGAAACGCGCAGCGGGTACAGTCGATGAGGAAGGCAACTTTCAGCCGAAGAAGCGAGCAAAGTCAATGAAGCTGCCTGACGTTGAGAAAATTGAGCAGCGCACTTTCAAGAAGTTCTTCCCTTCTGACGAGGTGACATTCAAGTGGTCAAATAATAAACACAAATACCACCCAAGTGATTGTATGAAGTTTGCGAACAATATCATTGAAAAGGAGGTATTTGAGAAAGAACTATTTCAGAGAGGCGAGGAAAGGTTGGCCTGGGAAGTTATTAATTGTCTACTCCACCGCTTCACTGTGGGCAATGTGGAGCGCCGTCAAGAATGGGCAGCCAAACAGCCAAAAGGAGGACTGATGATGATGATTGGAGGCACGGAACTTGAATTTGGAAGGTGCAGCTATGAGCTCAAGTATGAATTCCTTCCAAAGATTGTCAAGGCCATCAAGGCGACAAGCTCCAAAGAAGTGTTGGAAGAGCTCTCTTACGATACTCTATGGAGGTTTCGGGCACGAAAATTGTGGGAGTGTTCCAGCATGGACGAGGTGTTCATGAGAGAGAGCAATACAACTGAGTCATTCAAGAAGATTCTCATGGAATATATCCCACCCAAGTCAGAATCGGATTGTGAGTGATGCAGATGAAACCATCACAAGACATGTTTGTTCTGTATACTTTTGTTGAATTTATCTCTTTTGAAAAGGCAGATGTTGCATTTTGGATTTGGTTGAACAATGGAAGGAACATAAATGGGAATCATTCTATGGCCCATGACATGATTCCCCAGCACATGATTTTGGTTTTGTTGAGTAGGAAAAAATAAGTTTATTGTTCATGTGACTCCTGGCCGTGCTTCTTTGCCGAGACAGCAAGTTGTTCTTATCCACAACTGCCTCATATAATATCTCTGCTCACCTCTGCACTCATCTCATCAAAAGTCATGACCCCTCACACTTTCCCCCCCCCCCCCCTCCCCACACACACACACAAAATAGTGCCCATACTGAACCAATTATTTTGGTGCACGAATAAGAAGTCTCATTCGCTCCTCAATTTTCTTTTCATTGATTTTATCTGAAGCTGCCAGACGATTGACACGTTTTCTTCCTTTATGACCAGTGTTGTGACTTCTGCCCTCTTTGCCCCTGGGTTAATTAATAATGAGATGTTAATCCGATATGTAGCAAGTTGCAAGAAGTATCGATAGCCAATAGACAGAATATTTGGATATGTTTTATGGAGGAGATGAGACAAAAATAAATTAGAGCTTAATTGATACTCATAGTAATTTTTATACTCACCTCTTAATCCTTCCCTTTCCCCTAACAATGAATCGCTTGGCTGCACTTTTATTCGTCTTCAAGCAACTCTTCTCCCGCAATCCACCCATCAAGANGACCTTAGTGATGGAAGGGCGCTTTTTAGCATGGCACCGAACATGATTGACGGTGGAGAAGATGTCGCCGTTCGTTGGAGTTTGTTGGGTGCAGAGTGATTTTATGATGGCAATCTATGGCAACATGTGTAGGCAATAATAATGGGATTTATACTGGGGTGCAGGTTTATGTTACAAACGGAGGATCGATCTATCCATATGACGTAGGAATTAGTACTAAAACTGGATATCTCCATTGAATACTTACCCCATAGCCAGCTACCTTCACCTCGCTAACTCTACCAACGCCAAACATAATTATTGCAGACAATGGCGCTCCGCGGTCTTCCTATCTGTTGAATATGTCGACGAACATGCACGTAGACCACCTCCGCCAGGCTCTCTATCCTCCCAGACCGGCAGCCTCCCGCCGTCGTGTCCGTCGATCGGGATCCTCCAGTTCCTACGGTGGCAGCTTCAACGAACGATCGCTGTCGTCACAATTTGGTGGTGGCGGTGGCGGTGGCCTCGATGCTTCTGCTGCCGCCTCATCTTCATCTTTCGGCACGTCGTCCTCGTCTACCAAACGCATGGCAAAGAGCCGCTTCTCTGAATTGTTATTAGAACATGGGGAGAAAGATTTGCATCAGGATTGGGCCGCTTGCGCATCTTCCTCGTTGTTATCACCTTCCTCTAGTAATGGCAATGGCATTAGCGGCAGCTGCCAGATGAAGCGGATGGAAGGACGATTAAGAATCTGTTCCCAGTCCATTGTTTTTGAACCACGCCAGAAGGGACGGGGGATCATAAGGGTTCCTTTCCGCCACATGACGTTTCTTGGCTGTGGGAATACTAATGGAAATGATATGGACTTGGGTGGGGGGATGATTGATGCTGATGGTACATTCAACAATAGAAATGTCGGTCCTGGAAATGGCAGTACAGCCGTCATCATCCGTAGTGAACGCCACATTGTAATGAAAGCCAACGCAACAATTGGACCATACGACTACTTTCAGACGCCCGTTGAATTTAGATTCCACTTTTTGTTCAGCTCTCCGACCTCAATGATGTCCCTAGCCAAGCGTTTGTTTGAAGTGGAAGCATCCAACAAGAAATCTTCATCGGTATCATTTGCTCCCAGTGTTGCATTTGACACGGCAGCCCCTCCAATCATACCATTGCCATCAAACAATAATTCTCGTGATGAGATTATTGAGCAAATTATGAAGCCTTCATTGAGTCGGCCATTTGATACGACCAATTTTCTTCATGTGCAAGAGCAGCCGCTTACGCCAAATTTACGATGTTCGGTGCTCACTCCATTGTTGGAGCAGAAAGGTTGTGCTATTTTGACGGATAGTGGGCTGTACTTCCAACCAGTGGTTGTCACGGGGTCACCAGATCAAAGTTCTGGCACTACTAGTTCAAGGACTAGCAAAAGTGGTCAACCTGGTGGCAAAGCGCAAGTATGGCCAATGGATGACATGATAGCAATTGCTAGGAGGTATGACGGTATGAAAGATAGAGGTCTGGAAATTTATTTGGCAAAGCAACACTCCGTGTTACTCTCATTTGAGTCAACCGCGGTACGAGAACGAGTGATCCGTATCATATCTCAACAAGTATCGACAGTGAGATCAGTACCATTGCCATGCTACACAGATCGATCGTTTGTGGAGTCTGCCTTGGAATTATGGCAAGCTGGGGAACTCGACAATTTTGAATACCTGCTGTGCTTGAACTCTGCGGCTGGTCGTTCATTTCATGACTTGTCGAGGTATCCCGTTTTTCCTTGGGTACTTTCCAGTTATGATGAGGGCAATACCGACGACGATCTAGATGAATCATCACAGCCAATGTTGAATTTTGCCGATCCTAGCATCTTCAGAGATTTGTCCAAGCCTGTTGGTGCATTGAATGATGAACGGTTTGAGGATTTCAGGAAGCGTTATGAGAGTATGGTTCAGCAGCAGAAGAGTCAAATGCCACAACACAATCAAGATGCACCTTTTATGTATGGGACTCATTACTCTGCTCCTGGTTATGTTCTTTTCTATTTGTTACGGGTTATGCCAGAGCATATGCTTTGTCTGCAAAATGGTAGGTAGATGGGTTTTGTTCCTGTGAGAGCTGAGAAATGCTTCTTTATCAAGACTCATGCAGAATTTTCATCGTCTTATTTTTACAGGAAAGTTTGATGTTCCAGATCGTCTATTCCACTCTATTGCTGCTACGTACAAATCAATCCTAATTAACCCGGCTGATGTAAAAGAACTGATACCTGAATTTTATGATCCTGATTGCTTCGACTTTCTTGTGAATTCAATGGGGTTGCAACTAGGGAACCTCCAAACTGGAGAGCGGGTGAATGATGTATTACTTCCATCATGGGCAAAATCTGCGAAGCACTTTCTGCGCCAGAACCGTGCAGCTCTTGAGTCTGATTACTGCACAAAGCATCTTCCCAAATGGATTGATCTCATCTTTGGTGTCACATCACGGGGATCAGGTGCGCAGAAGTCGAAAAACTTGTTTCATCCTATGTCTTATATCGGCCCAGAGGACTTGGAAGCAATGCATAGTCCTGAGGATAGGGCGCGTGCTGAGCTTCAATCAACAGAGTTTGGGATTGTCCCCGATCAACTGTTCTGCAGAAAGCATCCTGGAAAGAAAGAAAATATTGGTAGTTGGGGAGATTCAGATACTTTGATGACACGAGATCAACTTCGTGAATCTTATGGAGTGGGAGATGCCACTACATTTTCTGCCTCACGTCACAAAGGACAACATGGATTACCACCTGGAGGAGTCTTCGCAGAGGAAGCTCTTGTACACAACAATGCATTGATTGGATCCGCACTTGGAGCCAACCCTTTTGATTGAATCACAGTCTTATCTTTTATATCCCCTAAGGTCAACCATTTCTACATGTGCATTATTTTACCTGAATCCTGTAAATACTCCTATCCACATCCCAGCCATCCACAATTAGATTACCATTTGGTATCATATCCACCTACAGCTACACCATAACAGATAAATTTGATCATGCATGGATAAATACTGCTCCCGACTCGCCTCTATCTTGACACAATCTATCTCAGATACCAATTGCAACTGACGAAGATTCATTGCCATTGCTTCTGGAAGAAAATCTCATTATGGCAGAAGAAAGCGTATTGCTATGTCTTATCTATCATGTACTGAACTCTCCACACTTCTTCTACCATGTTGGTATTTTCCTGACATCTGAAGGAGAGTTGAGTGCACCCATGGGCGATATCAATTGAGAATCCATGCGCCCTCTATCTTTCTCAGGTTTCCTAACTTCTACATCACTTTGACCATACATAAAGCATTGTTCCCAGAACTTGCCTTTTTCCTCGCATGCATCTAGCCTCGAATCCTGCAAGTCTTGCAAGTCTAAAAGCTCTTTCACTGCACCTGATATCTGCGGTTGTCTCGGTAACCTTTTGAAGGCGTCACTGTCTGATAATTTGTAATTGATTCCGGCTGGTAGTAATGGTATTTCATTGAAAGGCGCTGCCTGTGCCGGCTCTAAAGGCTGCCAAAAAGCCAAGATAAATGCTGCTGCTGCCAAGTGCCGATGTGTGTTTTCTACATTTACTCTTTTCTGAAGATGCCGCCATGATGGCATCGCCGAATTGACTTTGGTGCTTCCAGAGAATGCATGCGCATTCGAACAGAAGAGTGCAAACGTCAATGCAAGCCAACCCGTCGGCCTCAATCTCCTCATGGCAACGGAATGATTCATCGCAACTGTCCCATTACTAGCTCTCCCGGCGAGAATGAGATTGAAACATGCCCAGTGCTTGGCTTGTAACCATCCCCCATCCAGCCCCATCCCTTTGTTGGCGTTTTGCAGAGCTGACGCAGAGAAGATGATGGTGATGAGTGATGATAAATAAATTCGTTCTACATAAGGAATTAGTACAAACAATGGCGGGTCCTATTGGCAACGGAGGAATAAATACTCACAGTCACCAAGCAAAACACTCAACCCTTGCTTGTTTTCATGCTTGTTCAGCTCAATCACTCTCTCTATCTCTGCCTCGAGAGACTGACTGTGATTGAAGAGTAAGTACAGAGGGGGGTAGTTGTCAAACCCTCCTGCATGCATCATTAAAATGAAATTTGCTCACTAGTTGTAATGATTTAGTTGATGACCAGACTGGATGTTCTTTGGCAGGGAAGTTGTTGTACAGTAATGATTATTACTTAAGTACCACCAAATCAAAGTTAGTTGCTCGGAATATCAATCTGGATGTATCCATTCTTTCCACGGTTCTTACAAAATCCTCGGAAATGATCCACCTGGTAGCCACCTCCTCTCTCTTCAGCAACATCACTCTTTCTTCCCCACAAGTTTGTCTCCAAATCTTCTCTAATACGATACCATTCTCCATGAAACTTTCGACACAGTCGCTCCTGTATCCGATCTCCATCCTGCGGTAGACACTCCCATGGTTTTTGACAAAGTGTGAAATGAGTTGTCACTACGTCTTCCAAAGGTCGAGAACGGCAATCTTCACATTGGTCATTTTTGTCAGGTCGATTGTACCCATCTCTGCAGCGGCCGCTAACAATATCATTTTTTGTGGGTTTATCCCGTGGATTGTCAGCCATGCAGTTGTAGATGCAGTGATTCAACTCAACTCCAGTTCCAGGATGCAAGTGATCATAAAAATATGGAATGATCCCTTGAAATGTCATTGACTGCATTAAAAGATGGTCAAATAAGTCATAAGACCAGAACATATTCCCAACATACCCTCATCGTAATGTAAACATACTCACCCCATAAAAAGGACCAAAGCCCAATCCACCCCATCCTCTGCCTGATCTAAAATCCCCCTTTCGAATTATAGAGACAAATTCATTGTACACATCCATAGAAGGTCGAAGAACCAAGAACCCACCCTGAACTCCAACATGCTTCATACCGTTATGTGCCATATTGTAATCCCTTGTGAAAAATGCATTAATCTGATGATTGCCATCTGCAGCGGCGTCAGATGAAACCAACGGGTCACCAAATGCCACATCAATCCCTCCATTGCTCCCATCTTTAGGGGTACCATTGATCATCACATCATACAGCCTATCCAACGGTTTCAACACCAACGTATCCAAATCCAAATGCACAACCACAGGATGCTGAACCAAAGTATACGCATGCAACTTTACAAACTCCTTTTCACCACAGCATCCATTGTTTGGTACCTTCTCCCTCAAAAACTGCCCCTCAATCTCCTCCAACGGTACTGGAACATCTCGAATCAATATCTCATACCCCAACGGCTCCAATGCCGCACGCGAGCAGGACTCTGCCTCGTTATGAACGAGGGCATACATTTTATAATCGTACAAACTATTGCTTTGGGGATAATTCTGTATGGAGTTGAGGTGGATGGAGTGCTTTAGGACCGCGGCACCGTCGGAGATGCCGGGGCCAAAGTCTCCTGTGGATCCGGCTTTGGGGCAGCCGGAGACGGTTATTGCGTAGCCGATTGTTGCTATTGGTTGTTTTCCGTTCACGAGAGTTCTTTCATTTATAGTGTTGACGTCACTGCCTCCTTGCATGCCACCACCGCCGGCAGTTTTGGCACCGCCTGATACTGTTGTACTACCATCGCCGCCTCCTGTGGAAATCACTGCCGACGACAGAAAATAGTAGTAACCCATTAAAATGACTGATGATGTGAATAGGACAAACCCCTGTATTATTCGCGTGATAAAGGCATGCTGATTGTTGTGATGGGCTGCTGCCCCGCGGCGTGAGTTGAGGTTCACCATCGCGGTTGCGGGTTGCGGCGCCGACGTCTTTGCTTTTTGCTTTGATTTATGGTTGCTAGGGGTTTAGTCTGTGGGGTGTGCAACGAAAGGGTTTAGGTGATTATTGTTCCCCGCTCAGTCTTGAAATATTAATTCCTTCCTAGAGTATCTAGAACATACATCATCAACTTCTCCCCCCCTTTATTCCTCTACCCTCAGACCCACAAATAAATGAAAATAGATCCTCACTTTTCAAAACGATCAACGATTGTAGAGGCAAGCTATCTATTGGCAATCAATCTCTAAAGCAACAACATCATTGGCAACGTCGCAAAACCATGAGCACCCCCGGAGGAGCCCCCATCCACAAAGACCAACTCAAAGCCAAATACATCGGCACGGGCGATGCCGACATGACCAAATATGAATGGGTCACGAACATGCATCGCGATACGCTCGCCTCGCACGTGGGCCATTATGATCAAATGTCTTATTATGCCGTGGCGCAGAACGAGAGTATGGGGAGGGTGAAGAAGGAATTTTTGGAGAAGATGCTCATGCCGTGTAAACGTCCGCCTGTGGGGAGTAAGGAGGAGGGATATGAAAAGTTGCTGAATAATTAAATATGTGTGTGTGTGTGTGTGGGGGGGGGGGGGGGGGGGGGGGGGGGGGGGGGGGGGGGGGGGAGATATTGTTGCCCTTTGGGTCAAATAAAACTGGTTTCGACTGGGTTGAAGAGGGGGGAGATGGAATGGTTCAGTTATTTCATATTCATTCATGAACATACAAAATCAACCAAGAGAGGAAATGCTGTGCTATCAAGCATGCATTCTAGAAACAAACAATACGCAGTTGATGCCTCTGCTCTGAAATCGATATCTGCAATATGGATACTCTCTGATAGAATCTAAAGTGGGTCTGAAGCAAAATTGGCACACTAGTACATCTCTCTCTCCGATAGAATCATTAGTGGGGATGAAACGGAGAAATATTAGACACCATACCTGATTCAAAGGATTGCTGCATTCCATCCTATTATCTTTTTGCTTCTCTTTGATTCATGAATACCAAGTAGGGAATAACACGATAAATAGATAATGCCATCCCAGTTGAAGTTATTGCCAAGAGTCCCTTTTTTATCATTTACTTGTCTGCTTCCACTGCAAATGGTTTTTACATAAGTCAAGATGGATTATGTGTAGTAGACATTATTTATCACAGGAATATACACCGTCTCATGATAGACAATGTTAGCACGACCCTTTCTAACATGTGTAGGCAGGTGCTTTTGTGAACCTTTGTGATGTGCCTCAATTGAACCTCTATGGGTAGTCAGCATGTTTATTGACCGATGAAATCAGATTTCAATTCCAAACTCAAGGATCCTGTTTCATCCCTAAGTAGTTTTGGTCACCTGGAGTGATGCCCAGCAGGCACCATCTCTGGGTGGAAAGTTAAACAATCACGTGCCACCTTGAATCCCCAGTGGTTGAGAAATGGCTTCTGTGGAGAGTTATGCATCTTGACTCTTCCCACTAATAAGCTAGAAGCTGCTATCTAACATTCTCAAAGAGGGAGTTGCCCGTGATGAGCTGCTCAGAAGCTACACCATGGATCAGAGTTTCGACATTGGAAGTACATCTGCCTAGCAGTTTAACCACTCCTCGGTAAACACTGATAATAAGCTAACATCTCATCCAAATGGCCATTGATATGACACATACATTTTTGAGTTTGGTTCCGGCAATCAACCCTTTCTTTAGGCAGACCGACATCGTGCCACCACAAGGAGTTGGTAGGATTACTCACGTACTCACCATTTATATTCAAAACCGGGATAAGTAAGTTGAATGATTAGATGTTAGGGGGGGATTGATTCAATAAATCATGCCACCCCAAAATAATTGAACAAGTAAAAATACCTCTTTGCCTTATAACATTCCATACTATGTTTCATCCAAGGTATGTGAAAACTGATATTTGCCAGGAATCAAACAACAGAAAACAAACTATCATTATTGGCTTCTATAAATTGTTAGGTGAAGTATGGGAACCCTGTACATAGCTTAGTACTTAGAACTTAGATAACAACACCCACCCATAGCTTGACACCCTACATAGATTCCACAGAAAAATCATTTTGCTTAGCTGGTGAAATACAATGTGCCGATAATGGCATAGTGACCCGATCTTTGCGATGCAATTGAGGTATGTATTGACACAAAAAATCGTTGATCATTAAAATTAAAGCAGGCATGAAAACTGGGGCTCGATGGTGAATGTTTTGTGGGAGAGCTCTGCCATAAGGAAAGGGTTGATCGCTTAAAGATTCGTAGCACATGACCCAGAGGCTGATAATTCTGGTTGACATGTGTTTCCACTCCATCTTATATCACAACTCAACTTTGGAGTAATGAGAGAGAGCATTTCCCTTCCCTGTGTGGCAGAGCATAAATCAATAACTGGTCCAGCAAAAGTGATCATCTCACAAGTTAGTTTCAAACAAAAGACAGAAGCACATAACACCGCATCCTTGGCAAATATTTGATTGAAAGATCAGTCACTATCACAGCCACAGTTCACTCCCCATAGCCCTCAAAAGCCAATTGAAAAAAATAAAAAAACCAATGTTGACCAAAGAGCAAAGGGATTTGAGCACAAGGCCTTGTTGGGATGGATATCCAAGTATACAGATCATATGACCCTTGCTTCAACATCCTTTTTCATACACCCACAAGGCAAATGGAACATGCCAGCAGCAATCATCAGGTCCATGGGCACATGTTCACACCATATTGAAGCATGGATACTGCCAATGGATGATACCAAAAATGCCGCAAAACCAGCTCCTTTGCTGAACTCGCTGAGGCCTGGATAGAATAGATCCAGACATGCATCTCATACACTATGCTTCACTGTCTTTTTCCATGCATCCACAAGAAGGCAAATGGTACATGCCAGCAGCAATCATCAGGTCCATGGGCACAGGTTCACACCATATTGAAGCACGGATACTGCCAATGAGTGATGCCAAAAATGCTGCAAACCCGCTCCTCTGCTGAACTTGCTGAGGCCTGGATAGAATAGATCCAGACCTGCAGCTCATATCTATTGAG
>JALLOX010000512.1:0-10979 GCA_036939695.1 Thalassiosira ordinaria | reverse complement strand
CTTCCTTTCTGCAAACAATTGAAGTAAGAATATTGGTAACTTTTGGCATGTCTTCTCAAGCCCATTCTGATGCATTGAAAGTTGCTGTACAGAGCCTTTTCAGCTCAGGTGGACTTACTCCAGACCAAGTGACAATGGGGCTTGCCTGGTGGGAAGCGTCGAAAAACAGTCAAACATTGCCCCTTCTATCTGGAGGTTGGGATGAGTGCGATGGCAATCTCGAAAAGAACACACCACCCCAATCTATTCATGTATTGATTCCTTACAAATCGCGTACCTTTGCCAAGCTGGGATATCAGCGTTTTCAATGCGATATGCACGAGGTGAAAGCCTTCTTTGTATCAGAACGTCAATGCTCCTCATTGATTGATCGCAGTCAACACCACAGGCCAAAACTCTGTGGTACAGGGAAATTCTTACCAGGCATGCTGACTCGTCGACTTAACCGTGTGCCGCCTTTGGTTTTCAAAGTCCTGGGAAAGAAAGATGTCCTTCATCAGAGGAATCAACAATCACTCCTCACCAGGATGACATGTCAGGGAGGTGTCCCAAGCACCACATTGGAAGAACTACATTGGGACATATGTAGCGTGTTGAGAGAAGGAAATCATGCGCACTTGAAGCCATCTCTCTTGAGACGAATACTCAATGCAAAGATATTGTCAATTTCCTTTTGCCGAGCCCGTGTGGAATGTACACAGTGTTTCAAAGCACTAAGCAGTGGTTTACCATCCAAGAATGCCAAACTATCAACAATGCATAGACAGCGCAACCCAGCGTCTATCTTCTCAAACACTGATCAGAGTGAGAAACTTCCTGGCACATCAACTTTACTCTGTCCGTCAGGTTGTTCTCGTTCGCATGGGGCTGTTAAGTGGGAATGCAGCGCAATTGTTGATGATGGAACTGGTCAAGCCAAGGTTTACGCCGAGAGGGAAGCTGCATTGCTCCTCCTTGGTCAGAGCTTAGATGTTGCAGAAATAGAGAAAGGTGCTTGGGAACTGGATAACGGGTTACTTTTCCAACCTGCCCTGCCAGCATCGTCCCATCTCGTGAGTTGCATAAAAAATGCTTCTTTGAGGGCCAGAAAACTCATCACTGACAACAGACTGAACAAGAATAACAGAGTACCCAAGGAGGAAATGCCATCAGCATTCAGTTTACTACCACCTGATGCAAAAGCAGAATACTTGCTCCATCAGCACTGTCGTCAGTGGTACCAAAATCACCATCACCGCAAAATGGATTTGTTCTGCCGATGTAAACCACTGTCCGAGGCTGTAACATCAGTAAACCAGGGCGAGATTCAAGTTGCTAAGGCTTGGATTGCCAAAGTTGGAGTTGATTTTGGCACTGCTCCAACTGCAACATTGCCACCTCTAAAATTAACTTTGGAGGATGCATGTCTCTCTTCTGAAGATAGATANTGCTCCAACTGCAACATTGCCACCTCTAAAATTAACTTTGGAGGATGCATGTCTCTCTTCTGAAGATAGATACGATGACAACACAACAGGGTGGAAACTGCTTAGGTTGCATGAGAAAAGCACTTGACAAACACAACATCCCATGTCACTCATAGATCTCACTACTCGTTTGCTCCAACCACCACCCAGAGGTGCTTGTAGAGGAGGAAGCCAGCAGGAGAAAGCGAGTTGCGTAAGTACTGTCAATAAAAACCTGAGATGTACACAACAAAAAATGATATCAATTTCAACCTTCAAATACTCATAATGGAAACGTAATAATTCACCAGTAACATTTCATTGATTCAACCCAGGTGCAACCCTTATTCCCCACTGCCCTTCGACCCTCCTTCCCTCCTGCCTTCACATCTTTTCTTATTAGGGTGTGTTAGGGTGCAATAATCTCTGTTATTTTGCATACATATCTAGAGAATCATGAAAGACAGAATTGAAATTTCAGAGAGGATGCGAAAAATTGGTGAAATCCTTTATGCCACGTCGAAGCTTGTCTCCCGATCTTGTCGTTGGGTGGGGTTGAAGTTGAAATTCAAATGGCGAGTAGGAATTCATACGATAGTTAGCCAAAAGTTGTGTACGGTATCGCTATTTCCCATTGTCCTCGTCATTCAACTCCATCCGTCCGCCCGCCTCCTTCCTTCCACTATTCCACTTCCAATCGACACCGCTCGACGGCGACGGCAAAACAACCCGCTCCATCCCCCATCCACCTTCTGGCCACATCTAAAAGCGTCAAACGGAACGTAGAAGCCCCATTACATATCCTCCCTGAAAGTGGACCAACGCCGCCGAGCACCGAGCCGCACCACCTACCAGCACCTCTAGGCAGAGCATCAATTTGTCGTCAATTTTTCTTCGAACGAAACCTTCGGCTCTCAAGATTCTGCCTGCAGTTCACACTTTGAACTAATCCAATCCATTCATATTATCTTCCATTCACCCAATATCCACGACCAAAATGCGATTCAGTAAAGAGAGTGTCGCCGTTGTTGCCTGCCTCCTCTTATCAGGCATACAATCTAACAATGGTGCCCTTGGATTTTCTTTTGGAGCGAATAGTAGAATCTCCAGCCAATGTGAGTTTGGTTTGAATTGTTGCAGATAGCTTGTATTGAACTGTATAATATTTGCGTAAGCTCTACAGCTGTGATAATATTGTACAAAGTTATTCCAATTCTGTTCTTTGAAAACTACCACCAAATATTATCTAATTGTATTTCTACTTGCTTAACTTGCGATCCCCATAGCAGCCACATCAAAGCTAAGTATCAACGCGGGTAATCTGCAGTCATCGACCAGAATAGCAGCCACAGCTGTATCAGAAGCAGTGAACGGTTCAACAGAAACCGCGACACCACCTGAAATTCGCCTCAATGTTCCTGAAAAAGCTCGCACAGTGTCTTCTGTCTGCACATCTGGCACGCTATGTACCTCATCCTACATGGAAGATATCGAGGGTGCCCCATTTGGCTCATTTGTTGACTATGTCCTTGATGATAATGGCAACCCCGTCCTGTTGATGAATGAGATGTCCATGCACACAGTCAACATCCAAAAAGCTGGAGAGGAAGGTCTTGTCACACTATTTGCTCAATTGGGAGGGCCCACCACTTCTTCTGGACCCGCCCATGGACAAGATGTCTCCCGGTGCTCCATCACAGGAACTATTAAGAAGATTGATTCCAATGCTGAAGATTGGGATGCTCTTCGAATGCGGTATGGTATTGCTCATAGCTATGCTGATCAGGTCATGGACTCTCCCAAGTTCCACTTCTATCGGCTGACACCTACCAAAATTTACTTTGTGGGAGGATTTGGTGTTTCTTCAGAATGGGTGCCTCCACAGGAATATATGGAGGCAACTCCTGATATTTTGGCCAAGGATGCATCAAGTATTATGGATAGATTAAACCGTGATCATGGCGAGGATTTGAAGTTGACTGCAACAGAAATTTTGGATGTACAGGAAGTAGAGAAAGTCCGTGTCACGGGTGTGGATAGATTGGGTATGGATTTGCGTGTAACTAGCCGTATGCCAAGAAGGAAGAATAAGCTTTTGACAGATGAGTTTCGTGTGGGATTTCGCATCCCAGTCATTTCAGTGGAAGATGCCAAGAGTGAGATACTGAAAGTTTTCCAAGAAGCTTGGGAAAAGAATAATGGGGTTACTTGGGGAGATGATGAGGTACCAGGGGCAGATGTTCCAGTGCTGAAGACAGCAGAAGATAATTTGATGTAAGGGGTTGTTCATTACTTCTTTGGTTTCAGTACACCCATTATGGAAGATGTGCACAGCTACAGTAGGTGAGCAGAGCTGGATTCAAGATTGTTTTGCGGGTAACAAATAATAACGCTAACGTACAATAATAGAGATCAATTTATCCAGTTCTTTGTTCTGCTCATAAGTCATGAGAAGATGCTAGAAGGGGTTTATTTTGTGCATCCTCTCTCTCTATAGCTAGAGAGATAGAGACGGCGATGGCAACATCTTGAAAGCGCAGCGCACAGAGCCCGATCTCAGCTGATCAAACTCTCAGCTGATTACCTAGCATGGTGCTCTCAACTCTGTGTGACGCATTATCTCCCTACACGTGTAACTAAGTGCTCTTATCATTCCTTCATCCATGTAGGAATTACTATGGCTTCTGTGAACACAATCACACCACACTGCTGCCATCATTCATCATCCATACCTATGGTAAATAATGGTACAGACCGAACCATAATATTTTCCTGCACAGAACAAAATAGGTAAACATCACCAACAACCATCCTAATCCTATCCCTGATCCTATCATCCTGCTCAACAAATGAATTGAAGCGGCCAATTTCAATGCAAGGGAGCGCATCATTTGGGGAAGAGATTAGCGAAGACTCAATGAAAAGCAAAGGGCCAGACAGCGCAATGATCTCCGGCGCAGAAAAGCCGAAGAAAAGGCGGCGGCGGGAGCGGATGCACAGATCAGATGATGTGAATTCACCAGCATCAGGGTCACATACTATTCTTCGGTCACTTGCCGATCCTTCTTCATTGCTGCTTTTACTTTGTGTTGCCTCAAGAGCTTCTCTATGCAGATCATTTACATCACCATGGGGCATGAACAATAATATGGGACTACAGAATCATCCATCATTCCCATTGTTTTCTTCCATCACTCCAACGCCAGAAGTAGACGGCTCTGCTGCCTCAGCTCCAATTACACCTACACTTTCCAAAATATTTCCTAAGTTTTCCAATATACTCACATCTAATGGATATCTTACACCTACGCCCATCCAACAAAGTTCAGCACTACCTGCAAAGGGAGGAGAAAATTTATTGTTGATTGCTGCCACTGGAAGTGGGAAAACTCTTGCCTATCTTCTCCCAGCGCTTTCCCGTGCCTGTGATGGCAGCGATTCAGGACAGGGGCAGAGAAGGACTGTGTTGATTGTTGCACCAACGCGTGAACTTGCAGCACAACTAGCTAGGGATGCTGCTCTACTACTACCGGATGAAATCAACGATGACGAAGTAGCTCTGCCAAATGTGCTATTGGCTGTACGAGGGATACCTCCACCCACCCCCACTCAATTATCCCACGCCACAGTCCTCATTGGCACGCCCAATGAACTCTATGCTGTACTTACTCGCATTAGTGGAGCACAAAATTTTCTTGCTGGGGATACACTTTCCGGAGTAATCCTTGACGAAGTAGATGTATTGTTGCCTCCTGCCCCAAAAACATTGCGTACCACCTTTGATGGCAACTCTGCAAAGCGAGAGAGGCAAACTTTGGAACAGCGTAGAAAGTTACGAGCGGCACAAAGGCGCGGAGTTGAATTTCATGGAGGATCGAGTATCAAAGGAAAATCAATCAACTCTATGGACATGTCCAATTCAATGAATAGTCAAGTCCTCACGCCAACAGAACGTGTGCTGCGTTTGATTGCATCAGGACGGTATGTGGGCGATGAAGAGGATAGGCTTCCATTGCAAGTGCTTGCTGGTAGCGCTACTGCTAGTCGAGCAACGCTAGATCGATTGAACAAGGCGCTGAGATGGGCAGCAATGGAAGGTGGTGTGATTGGCGGGGAGGGCCTTGAGGGCGTTTGGAAGGGCAGAATGAAAGTTTGCAGACCAGAGGCTTCAGATAATGATGAGATTCCACAAACAGGAGGAGAGAGCAACACAGACTCTTTGTCCAATGTCGCCACCAATGACTCCACACATACAATTCGAGCAGTAACTGTTCCATCAGTGGTAGATCATAAATATGTTTCCATGTCGAAAGACATGGCAACCAACTCGCATGAAATCCTCGCCAATGTCGCAAGAGTTGCTCGGAAACTCAACCCAAAGACCTCTCTAGTGTTCATCTGCGGTGAATTCAGCCGTTCCCTGCTGAAAGACAAGAAGAAAGAGGCACCCAAAGTCACGGGGAACACCTCCCAAGCACGTCGCAATGCAAAGAGAAGACGTGTGTTCATTGAGAAGCAAAAGTCAAAGAATGCAAGTGGCAATAGGGGCTCTGGAGGGCCAGAGCCGCTTTCTGTCAGGCAGGCATGCTCAGTGTTACAATCAATGGGGGTAGACGCTCAACCAATGCATGTTGTTCTGGGGTTAGAACCAAATGCAGGAGAAGGTGGCTCAATGCCAGAGACGGAGGAGGATGAACATATTGACGAAGTTGAACTACCACCTATGCTTGTTACGTTTGAAGGTTCAGCTCGCGGGCTGCATTTTGATGGGGTTGATATTGTGTTTGTTGTTGGAAGGCCTTCATCGGCAGCATCCTATCTTCACTTGGCAGGGCGTGTAGGTAGGGCTGTGTCAAGTGATGCTGCTACTGCTGAGGGTGCATCCGGGGAAGTTGAGGTTAGACCTGGGACGATCGTTTCGTTCTGTTCAAAAGGACGTGTTGCAGAATTGGAAAAGTGGACAAGTCAAGTTGGGGCTACTGGATTGGAAGAGATTGTACTATGACGAAAGAGCTCTCTCGGCGCAAATTTAACTTCCAAGCAGAGACCCAAGCAAAGACCAGCTAAAGTGCAGATAGGTATGCCATGATATGTTTTTGCTTGTTACTTGGACAGTTGCTGATGTGACCTGAAACAGCACCCAATCAGGCATGATCATTTGTTGTGTGTAATTCCATCAATACTCCAACTAGAGGTTCGGATTGTATTTTCGCATTTCTCTTCAATCATCACAATTTGTGATAGAGATGGATCACCTTGATATCATCAGGAGAAATCAAATCCTTTCTCCTTCATCAATCTTAAGAGTTCATTCTCAATTCTTTTTGCACTTTCCAAGTTTCCTTTATCTACTTCCATCTTCATTTGCTCCCTGAGAGACTCCAATTTCAATATAACCTTCTCTGACTCATCTCTACCTGTTGATGATGGCAATGTTTCTTCGATTGGTTGCTGTTCCATCCGTTTAGGTTTCTTTGGTTGACCAGCTACATCCACAAAATCCAACTCAGGAAGCTTCAACCAAGGTAATGGATCTGGACCACCCAATGGCTTCGTAGCATCACCAGGGACGGCCCTCTCATCTGTAATCGGTCGCCTCCTTGGCTTGAAGCCAGACTTATTGTAGCCCGTACCGTCGGATAGGAATGCCCCCAGACCTTGATCTCCACCGAGAAGGGAATTAATCCATGATTGGGCGAAGAATGCGAGTAGTACTGCCACGAGGACGACTATTGGAGCGCCTAGTGGCACGTCTACGAGGGGCGATGCTTCCAACTGCAGCTGCAGAAGATGTGATTGGGTACCCGAGCTATTGCTGCTGTATGGAATATGACGGTAAGCAGGAGTTGATCGACATGCAGACCTAACAGACGGAAGCGGTGGGAGGAACGAACATGGCGACGGTGACGGCATGGTGAATGACTACAAGCTATCGTAGTCTTGGAGTTGGATGTAGGGTGGTGAGAGAGGATCGGGTGGTCGGGCGGGTGTGTGCGGTGGGCGGTGGGAGCGAGATCTTCATGTTCATGTTGTTGTGGTGTCATAGTTTCCATCACGAAGGAATCAATACTTTCTACGCTCAACATTTTTAGCCGTTGCTCAGCTATCGTAGCTCATTCACATTTTTTGTTGGCTATTGTACTATTGATGCAACAACAACTTGCAACCAAAGAAAATCAACCACGCCACCATCACCATGGACGCCATTATGGACAACCTTTCGCTACCAACACAGCTTCTTCCATGCCTGGCAATACCCTTTGTTGAGTTATTTCCGGACCTTTGTTTAGGATGGTGGACTCCCCCGAGTCTCAATCTCAAACAGTACAAGAAGATGTGAGTTATGGTTGCCGCGCAGCGCTGCTGCTGCGTTCTTCATAATATTGCATATTATATTGCCCCATCACTATCTCTTGACCTTCTGCTTTCGCTCTCAATTGGTAGGTGGTATCTTCGTGTCGCGCTGCAATTTATCGCTTGGTTCCCTGTGGTACGTGGCTTTTCGTTGACCATCTTGCATGATGTGGATGGCCCTATGGGATGATTGCCATCGCCACTGGGTCATTGCCCTACGTACTTTGTCATCTAATCTCCCCTCCATGCCCCCTCTCCCTGTCTCTGCAGTTTGAAATGCTCCTTCCTCTCTGCCCGGACGGAGGGCACTACTCTCTTCTTGTCATTGGAACAGTTGCATCGATCTCATTCCGCAACGTTTTGCTAAACAAACAAATTGAGCGCGTCATTACCACACCGTTATGGAGCACAAATCTTCCTCGGGACAAACGCGAGGCGCTGTTTGTTGTCATTACCAGTGCGAAACCGTCGGATATCAATAAGTTTGACGAGATGGCAACGCGATATGTCACGTTACCTACTAAAATTTCCGGGGGAGTCATGTATGGAATTGTAAATCTACTCCATCGAAATTTGGCGGAAGATGATCAAATGAAGTTGATGGTTCTTTTTGCAGCATTCATTGTTGGTGGGACTGGTATTGGCGGAACCCGACATGGAAGTATTGGCGTGGATTGTTTCTTTAGATGCATCTTCGGGGCTGCATTTGTTGGGATATTGCACTATCTTGCTGAAGCATCTGACATTCATCTTATCAAAAGCATCGAATAATGAAGCACTCTAGGGAACATGACAGCAAACTGCAAATGAGATTTCTTTGAATTGGTTACACTACAACTGATAAACTTGCAGTGTTGATACAGCAATCAAGAGATGCCAAAGCAGTGCTGAGCGGGGACTCGAAATTTCTCCAGGGCTTGGCACAAATGAACTTCTGAATTGGTGCGGGGAATAAGAAACATGTCATGCTAATGACTAAGCTAACAAATTAGAATAGGCAAGATTGACCTTCTCGTTGGCAAGGCCAAGTTTTGTGATTCTGCAATTAGGACAGACCTAACTAGTTCCAGGATAAACTTTAGAAGAAGGCAGTTATCCATGATGATGCTAATAAGGGTGGCATTGATTTGTCAAATTTGCTCCTTTTCCATAAAGAAATACATTGATCACCATTGCAAGTATCACTGAATTTGGTCAAAAACTGTATCGTAATGTTTTGTATTGAGTCTATATAATTTAGTTTGGCAATACTCAATTCTCTACGATAGTTGCTTGGTTGTAATATATTTTTAGTGTTCAATTTATTCACCCACATGTTGAAAGTCTACGCCAGATGATCTCGCCTGGCTGTTGTTTGGCAGCCAGACGGGATCAACAGAGGGCCCGGTCCCCCAGGAGAGGGAAACCTGGAAACCCGGCCGCGCAGCAAGGGAGAGCGTTCGGATTTTCCAGATGGTGAACGCAAGGATGGCATCGGACTTAAGGAGGGAGGAGAAGTGGGGCCATTCTCCCCCTTAAAATGAAAACAAGTATTACCTACATGACTAGAATCTCGTCCTCTCTTCACAGCCAAAGGGCTCCGATGACAGCCCCGAGGGCCAAAGCCGCCCCGACGTCCCGGCCCGGGGCGGGACTCACGACGCCCCCTTTCACGGTGGGTGTATCCACCTCCTTTGGGGCAGCAGTGGGGGGCCCGGTTGAATCTGCCTTGGTGGTGTTAGTCTCAGGCGTGCTCGGGGTGGAATTGAGAATCTTCTGTCTAATATCCTCAGCCTCATGGGATGTAATTATGTTTCCGTCTATCATTTCGTTCTTAAGCACAACCCACATGTCAACATAGGTGGTTTGAAGCATGTAATCAAAGTCGCCGAGCTCTTTGCCGTCAACGCTAGAAATGTAGTCTTCTGCAAATTCATGATTAACTTTGCCCCATAGATCAGTCAACGCTTCTTTGTTGGGAACCTCAATTGCTTCAGATTGTCCTAGGACAGCAAGAAGAAAGAAATTGAGCGAAAGCCATAGCGCCTGCCCTCTGTACACAGGATAGCGTTCAGGAGGTGCATTCAGCACAGCAGGTACCAAAAGCTTAGGGTAGAGAATATTCATGTGACGGTTCATGCCTGTGATAAATGCTAGATTCCATGTCTCATAAAGTTCAGTCCATCCTTGAGGAAAGACTTGCTCAAGTCCGTCAGGACCATATCTAGTTTCTATTGCAGGGGTTGCAACTAGAGCTATACCTGCCATGGCGTTTTCTGTATAGCCCTTGCTTGCATCGCTGATGACAGCCTCTAGAATGTTTTGAGACATAGCAACCTTGCGGCTTTCAGCTTCATCACTATTAACAGACCCATGTTCCATGATTCCTTTCGTTAAATCTGCTATTGACCAGTCAGTGGTCTTGATCTTGAGAGCCTCGAAGATCCCAACAGCATTGTATAAATACATTAGACCTTTTACGAAATTGGATGGCATACCATCTGACTCGCGAATGCGATAAAAGTAATTCACTATTCCTCATGCCAAACCAGCATTGTTGCCCATTTCTTGAGTAAGCTATGGTGGACCATGCGCTCGATCTTCTCCTTGGTTTCAGGATCCATAACTTCCGAAATAAAATCTTGGTCGAGTGCTTCGCAGAGAGATTGAACGATGGCCGGGTGCCCATTGTCAATGCCCTCCTTTACCTCGTTGAGCTTGTTTGCAAGTGACTGTGGGGTTTCTAGTGGCTCGGCCAATAGTTCCATGGCAGGTTCGAAGCCGCTCATGAGCATGTCCTTCAAAATAATTTCAGCAAGGAGGGTAGGTCTGGTGCTGGTCTCCGAAAGCCTATCAAGTCCAAATAGGCGAAAGACCTCTGTGACACAGCTGCTATCATCACTTGATGTGGCTTCTATGTCCGCGGATGCAGTGCATGTTGCCACACATACCCCAAGGAGAGGAATGCCGACGATGATAGCCTTCATCGCGCTAGGTTTGAGTAGAATGTTTTGGATTGGAATGATTCGTCTTTTGTGGTGGATTGTGGAGGACAGCTAGCTGGGACGGATGCCAACATTATTTACATAGGCGGCCTAGGCACTAACTGGGATAGTTCTCTAAAACAAAATTCTAAATCTAACTAACTAACTAACTAACTAACTAACTAACCCACTCATAAACCAACTGGGCTTTCAGTCC
>JALLOX010000511.1:0-10964 GCA_036939695.1 Thalassiosira ordinaria | reverse complement strand
ATTCGTAACCCAACGGAATTCGATAGGAACAAACGGCTGATGCTGACCGGAGCGCGGGGCGGGGCGGGCGGCGGCAAGCGGCAACGATCTTTGAGTAAGCCTGCGCAAAATTACAATGCCGGCATAGCAAAAATACAAAGTCAAGTACTCAATCCTCATGCCAGATTTAGCCATACAAATGCATATGTACAAACTAAAATGACAGAGAATGACACGTGAAAATGATGCAAAAAAATCAATTTTTTGGATACACTTGGAAGTAATGATTGTTAGTCAAAGGAGGTCAAAGCTAGCGTGATTTTCCCCATTTAAAGTACTAAAATTACAAATATATAATTTGCCTAGGCTTATTGAGAGCTAGGACATCGGGGACCGGCGCTAGCCAAATATTTGAACACTCCCTAGCGAGGGTTTGGGGGTCTAGTTTATTACTGATGTATCATTACCCCGTATTATCTTTGGATGATACCTTTTATCCACAATACGTAAACAGAGGAATCAATATGATGGGATCCTATTACATATGTCTCCCCCAAAGCCAACAAGCCAAGCGAGCATGCACAGGCGGGCAAGATTCGTAATAAAAGTAGACACCCCAAGCCAAGAACAAGAGCAAGCAACGGCAATCGTGCCAATTGCCATAAATAAATAAAACATCATTGGCAGTGGCAGGATTTTGCGAAAGAGCAGCCTCCTTCTCACCCTCGCATGGACACACCGGAAGCCATGTCAGATGATGGTCGGCCCAGTACGGCAACGGCCTCAGCAGCAGCCATGCCCCCACCGTCCGCTCTCGAAGAAATCAATGACAATGACGACGACACCGGCCCCTCACCTCCAGTGGCAATGACCGAGGCAGCGGCAATGGACGAGGATGCCATTGCCAAGAGGAAAGCAGGGACCAAGACGACGGGACTGGAACAAATCAATGGCGACGTCGGCCCTTCTCCTCCGGTGGCCATGACGGACGCAGCCTCAATGTACTTTGCCAAGAGGAAAGCAGGCCCCAAGACGACAGGACTGGAGCAATACGACGAAGATTCTAGGCCATATTTTGGGGCCGATTCTTCATTCCAAAAATCTGCAGTTTCCAAGAATACTGCAGCCGGTTCAAGAGGCAACTATCTAGAGCAGATTGATCGGGTTAGCGCGCCACCCGCCCCAGTTCCGTTCAATTTGGCAGCCATTGAGGATGAGATGGCGGCGATTAAAGAAGTTTTACGCTCTGGAAGGGCAGCAATTGCCGAAAGCCAAGCGGGATTCAATACTCCAAGTGAGAGAGTTGAAGAGTCTCGACGACCGGTTGATGATAGAGTCGATGGCTACAGCAGTCCAGAGCCAGGAGATATCTATGACATTTTTTCTAATGATGACATTTCTAATGATGACCCCCCAGCTAATGCTGATAATTTTGTCAACTCTCCTGAAGAGAATGGCGAGGCCACTGACTCAGCAAATAACAATGACAATGACAACAGTCCTGATGTCGAACGTGAGTCAACCATCCACATACCAGAAGCTGTCTTAGTAGAGGAAAGAGATGACGAAGTTCTCATTGGAGAACCTCTGGAGCCCACCCTTCCATGGAGGAAACAAAAGCAAACCAAGTATATATTTGCATTCATTTGTTTAGTGTTAATTGCTTCTGCGGTTGCTATTGTCTTCTCGGTCTCGGGGAGGAAGGATGTACTTTTGACACTTGCCCCAACCCCATTTCCAACGGATGCACCGTCTTTGAGCCTGGTGCCGTCCTCGTCACCTACGGAATGTGCTTTCAAAATATCTTCCCAAAACCAGACTATCGATCTGCAAGTTGAAGCTGATTCGAATTTCCGTCCATTTGTGGCAGTAGACGGAAGGAATATGATGGTGATGAAAGAAGATCGAGGATCTTCCACAATTTTCTTGATATTTTATGAATTCACAGATGGTGAATGGAAGGTGAAAAACATCATTCAAGAAGAAGTGGTAGATTTTTGGGATGATGATTCTGCAAATTTCATTTCAGGAAAAAATGCCTTTGCAATATTACATTCTGTCAATTTTGAATCATCTGAGCCTGTTGGAGAGCTTTACTTCAATTTTTACAAGCAAAACCAGTTTGGTTTCTGGGAGAAAATTGAAGAGCCCTTCATTCATGATGGTAGTGTATCTGAATACTTTGGTGCGTGGGCTGATATTGATGGAGATCTAGCTTGCGTGTCTGATGCAAACTATATATACCTCTTCCGCCGATATGGAAATGAATGGAAGCAACTTGACAAAACTGATGCAAGCTTAGCCGGATGTATAATTTCAGGGAATACATTCCTCACCTTTGCTCTAGGTGATGATTACGATCCGAATAAGCATTTGCAGCTCTACCAGTACGATGAGGACCTGGGACGAATTGTGTCTACCCAAGACCCGATTTATGCTAATACTGCTTATCCATGGTCTATTAGCTTGAGCAATGATTATCTGATTTACTCAATTTGGGATGGTGGTGATATAGTCGTCTACCGCTGGGATGAAAGATATCAAGCTTATGGTTTCCACCAACGCCTTGCTATCGATTCCTCACCCTACAGATCAATAACGTTGGACAAAGACATGATGGTTATTGGCGGAGAAAATCACACATTTGTTTTATCAGATGAAAATGGCTTCTGGGAGGAGGCAGTCATATTAGAGGGCCAGTCATACCACGATGTACAACTTGCAGGGCGAAATTTACTTGCTACTGCCAATGGTGGAGAAGTCTATTCCTACAACATTGAAGACTGCACTCAGGCTTGGCCAACACAGACTCCATCATTGTCGATTGCACCAACATATTGCTCTATGATTGAAATCACACTTGATTATCAATACCCTGGCCCCACTGATATATCATGGGATCTGAAAAGGATTGGAGATGACGGCGATGTTGATATAGTGCTGAAATCATACAAAAATTCTGATATGTATGCTACTTACTCCAATGAGTCCTTGTGCTTGCAAGATGGCGAGTATGACTTCACACTCTATACTCGCAAAGGCACTAGTGGGATGTGCTGCTACAACATAACTGCCAATGGCGCATTGATCAAAAAACAAGGAGACTTCAGAAAAAAAGAGACGACAAGAATTGCGCTTCCATTAATGCCAGCTCCATCTGCATCGCCAGATTCTCTTGGCCAAACACCGTCTACATGGTTATCTCCGAGCATTACAGGATCCCCTTCAACTTACCAATCTTCGACTTCTGCACCACAATTGCCCATCCCTTCACCTCAACCAAATTTTCCAATGACACCTTATCCATCACATTTAGCAGCATCTATTTCACCAACCCACCGGCCAATAACATTGTCACCTTCTTCGAAACCTACTTTCCAAATGACACCATATCCATCANCTTCACCTCAACCAAAGTTTCCAATGACGCCTTATCCATCACATTTAGCAACATCCATTTCACCAACCCACCGGCCAATAACCTTGTCACCTTCTTCGAAACCTACTTTTCAAATGACACCATATCCATCACATTCATCAACATCCATTTCACCAAGTTTTTCTCCATCGCCCAAGCCAAGTCAGTCTCCCACCCTTAAGACCACAGTAAGTTTTGCAGAAGGACATTGTATTCATGTTGATAAACACATCTTAATTGTGCTTACATTATGTGTTCTGTTCCCCTTTTAGCCTCTCCCAACTCCACTTCCAACGCCTTTGCCAACGGTGAGTTTCATCAAATGTCAGTTTATTTCACTTTGCTATGAAAATCTTAATTGTGCTCACATGGAATGTTCTATCTCCCTTTTAGCCTCTCCCAACTCCTCTTCCAACACCTTTGCCCACTGACTCGAACCCATCGCCAACTCCGGATCCGTATGATGACACATGTGACAACCTAGACATATCCGTGACGCTCGATCAATATCCAACAGACACACGATGGGAAATCATTCCACAGGGCCAAACCGCCGCTGTGGCCACATCACCACCTTACGAGCAGAGTTTGGCCGAGAGTCCGGCCGAGATGGATACGGTTTGTTTAGAGAGAGGGACGTACGAGTTTACGATTTATGATCAATATGGTGATGGAATGTGAGTATATGAAATGAAAGCATTCATTAATAATTACAAGATTGGTTTCTGATTTTGAACATCACTTGCTGACTCTTCTCTTTATCTGGCCCATGATTTTTACCAGTTGTTGTGACTGGGGTCAAGGTTCCTACCAACTGGCATTTGGCGATAACGTTGTCGCCAGCGGCGGATCCTTTGGCTTGAGTGAAACGACAACGATCGTTGTGCCTGTGCTGGATGGCTCTTGACAACTTTGGAACCAAGCTCTTCGCCAACTTTGAAGCCAAGTAGTTCGTCTACCTTGGAGCCTAGCAATTCACCGACCCCAACAACCTAGCACAATCAGAGTGTGAGTGCCAATAGCAACAGTTGGGATTTGCAAACTTCTACGCTGGAAGTTTTGAAGATTATGGGTGTTGTACAAGGAATAACATTTTTTTTGGGGTATAGGTGGCACAGAGGCACAAATGTCTTTGAGTGTGCTAAGCGAAGAAGGACAGAGTTTGGTGTGATTAGTGAGCATCAAAGTAAATTGCATATTGTAACTTCGTCAATTGCATAATAAGATTCATCTGCTTCAACATATGAGTATCTGCCAATATCTGCTTATTCAAGATTGGGTTACTGTGAGCTTAAATGGTTGATGGTCGGGTCAAAGCAACGGTAAGATCAGATCAAAATGTCTTGCTGTATTCCCTTTTGTCTAAACCTAAGCTCAAGCTGGGCACGATCATGGCAAAGAAGCGGTTTCGGCTTCAACCTAGTGCAACCTACTACATAAAAAACGATGGTTACGGTACTTTTGGCAAGTACTGACGGAAATTCCTAGTTTATTGATTATTTCTCCTGGAACTGGAGCTATTTCTAAGAGCACTTGTTTGTGATACTGTTTCAACTGATACCATGAGATTACATGTGAACTTGGTTTTTCTGTCAAACATGTTTTTTTTGCTTCAGTTGGCTCTCTCTAGAGTCACGCAGACACATCAAACATGTTGTGATACTACTCATGTGACAATAAGATCAACTTGATATATGGTATCTTCCTTGCCATCCCTGCCCAATTGTCAAAAATAGAGGGAGCCTGCCAATATCTACTCATGGCTCAACCGGTATTGTTGAATAGATGTGAATGCTGCACAATCTTAACTTGTAGCATTTCTTACTAATAATGTGTGGGACGAATGATATGCCGCGCATCGCTAAAGGATGGTGCTGGCTCCTCAAGAAAATGATGGTTTTCGCATTCAGTGCCAGCAATAAAAGTAGCCAATAAAATAGAGAAAGATAGCTAGCTACATAGAGCCATATCTTTCAAATTTCCTCACAATACCTAAAATAGCATCATCATGACCATTCTGAGAACTCTCGAGATGGGACAACTCCAACTCAGTCTTCAAATCTTCCATGGCATGACGTTTCTCCTCCTCCTGCAAGCTTGATCTAAGCTCCAGCTTGGTTATCTCTGCCTTTAGAGTTTCAATCTGATCCTCCTGATGAGAACTGTGACTCTGCACGGATTTTGTTTTCTTCTTGCATGCGGCAGAGGTTAGTTCCAGTTTTACGACTTTTGCCTTGAGTGTTTCGATCTCATCTTCCTGGGAGGAGCTGTGGACTTCCATTTTGTTTATCATTTGTTGCAATCTTGACACTTCACTTTTGAGAGTGTTGTTTTGTGTTTCTTGCAAAGATACTGTGGACTCCAAATCTTTCACTGAGTTTTGTAAGGTTGAGATCTCCGTCTGTAACTCTTCCTCATTGTTCTCCCCCGCTGCTGCATCTTTTGATGGGGCCTTACTAATAGACTCTCCCCCCTCAACTGATAATGACCCTGATCTCCTTTCATTAATGCTGAGATTCATCAAGGCCTCTTTCAACTCTGCAATATTATTGCTGACAGAGTTGGATCCATCTCCCCCCTTTCCTTCATCCATCATATCAATTGTATCTTTGATTTTCTTAATGATCTCGATATTGGAACATATAACCAACTCAAGCTCCTCAATCTTTAGATCTCGTTCACGAACCATCTTCTCTAATTCATGCCTTTTCTTGCCACCTCCAGAAGAACCACCGAAGGGGGAAAGTATATTCTCCAAGAACAGATTGGTCCGTCGAGGAGACGGCCCGTTGGATGTGACATCCGTGCTTGCTACACTGGTGTGATCACTTATATTATTCTGATGCGACGTGAATATCGTAGTGGGCAGAGCGGCATCGCCGTTTTCAGTGGCAGCTATTCCAGCCCCAGGCGACTTTGCTGTGGTGGTTTCACCTTCGGTTACTTCAAGACTTTTTGTGCTGCCGCTTAGCCGTTGCTCCCAGAGTGAAATCAGATTCGCCAGTGCTTCATGCAGCTGTTTAGAGCAGCTGGTAAATCCTGGCTCATAGTCCTCATAGTCTTCTTCTTCATCTATTCCAAGGAGCGCCTCGATCTTTGAGGTAGCTTGAAGCCGGCTGATCTCTGCGTTTTCCTGCTCGATCTCGGCTGGAAGCCCTGCAATCTGCGCCTGATGGCTATCATCGCTGGAGCCCTCGGATTCGTTGCCTCCGTCATCGTCATTCAGCTGCATCTCTTGAGCCATGTTGTTCCTTCCTGTCAATGGTGATGGACAACCAAGGGGCAATGATTGAGTGCTAATCAACTACTACTTCATCTTCCCTGCATCACGAATACTTATCTTGCTTTGATTGTGTGTTGTGTGTTGTGTGCCTTTGTGTTGCACACAAGTTTCAGTTGCAGATTTGGATTTTTGGCGCACGCCCCCGGGCCGGCGGTGCGGCGGCCACTCGAGTCTATTCAAAAAGTTGTGAGAAAGTATCTATGAGAAGCGAGAAGCTAAATAGCAGATCCTACGTGAGCAGATGATTTTTGAACTAATTTAAGTGAGTCTATCTGTGAGAAAGGCAGTTGATTTTGAACTAAAGTCATCATTTTTTGAAGTCATTACTTCTTGCACATTATTTGTCACCTTTTGCAGTGGCCTTTGTACCATATCTGAATCTTCTCTCCTCTTGTTGTATTAAAAAAATGCATCATTGTGTAAACATCAATATCAGACCTCCTTTGCGTTGAACGCCATCCCAGATCACATTATCAATGGAATGGAGCAATTGAGTGGATAGATGTGGCGCCACCATTCTTCTAATTGAAGGAGAAACTCTTGGATGCATTGTCATTTTTACAAGCAAATTGAAATTGGTAGTGAAGAGAAGTTGTTCCATTGCATGTTGGAATTTTGTATCAAATTTTGCATTGGCTGCAAAATTATTGCAAAGTGTCATAGGATAAATCGAGTGCTAAAATGGGAAGCATTTATTTATACTTATTCTTCCCAAGCTGTGCACTATGTTTGGGACGAACAAGGCTTCTGAATATCAATGGATCTCAAGCAAGATGGCTCCTTCATTTTCTAGTATCGCTGTCTCAACAGCCCTTCCCTTTCTTGATTGAAAATGCCCTTTTTGATTCTTTTTGCTAATTGTGAAACTGGATTCAAGCTGCCACATATTCTACTCTTTGAAACATACTGCGACATTTTTTTCTGTTTGCAGTAATATGCCTCTATCCTCCGATTTTGCGGAGATTTTTTTGTGGAGCAGACGAAGATGCAATAGCAAAACGATATGTTGTATGTGATGGATACCATGCCTCCATCTAGAGTATCAACAACACGGGAATCATACTAACCAGCAATGCACCCACTTTACCACCACGTCTCTTTGCTATTGAGAAGCCACTAGTTAAATGGTCGTCTATGGAGAGAGCAGAAGATTCAGTAAGCAGCAGAGGATTTCCTGAACCTGTTCGGTAAGATAACTCTTCGAGAGTATCTACACTGATGAGTGTCGGATGGGTTGATATTGTTGGAGATGTTGTCGATACTGGCGAGCTGCTCGGATCAGATGATGGCACAAAATATGGGTATTGTGAAGGGTTGGTTGAGGGCTGGCTTGTGGTTTGGCTAGAGTGTTGGTCACTGGGGTGGATGGTTGGTAATGCACTAGGCACCATGGTTGGTATCATTGAAATTGTAGGCGAAAGTGATGTTGTGGGTGAATCAGAAGGAGTAGCAGATGGGCCAGGTGAAGTTGAGGGCGACTCTGTGGGCCTTAAAGAAGTCGTAGGCAGTATTGATGGGGCACCACTAGGATTCATTGAAAAGGAGGGTGGGTCAGTTGGTTGTGATGTTGGCTGTGACGATAGTGTAGGACTTCCACTAGGGTTGGTTGATGGTATATTGGACATTGATGGGGCCGACGTTGGCTGATCCGTTGGTGGCAGTGTCGGCTCTGCAGTTATAGATGGAACAGGAGACGGTTGACTCGAAGGAAAGCTTGACACTGATGGGGATATTGAAGGCATGGATGAAGACTGGTAAGAGGGGTGGCTTGTGGGCTGAGCAGTAGGAAAACTGCTTGGCTGAGACGATGGCTGTCTACTTGGTATGATGCTTGGCGGCAATGAAGATGTGGGCGCCACTGAAATGGTTGGCGCCACTGATGGTACAGTGGAAGGACTCAGAGATATGGAAGGGGACCCTGACGGCTGTGAAGAGATGGAGGGCGGCATTGATTGAATATTACTAGGACTCAGTGAAGTGGATGGGAAATGACTAGGGTGCATTGTCGGATGAAATGATAGTTCACTAGGGCTGAGTGTCGGTCCTTTTGAAGGTTGGTTTGTTGGGTTATTCTTGACCTAGAGATTTGTTTATGTTCATGTTCATAATAAGGAAAAACAATTTTCAGAGAGAGTTCAGAAATCAGTTGCCAGAGTTTGTCATGGTCATACATTTATAATTGGAGGAATCAAACACCTTACCTCTCCTGTTAGTGTATCTGTAGGGTTATGTGTAGGCTGCTGGGTTAAATCAGATGGAGGATTTCTCTCAGGATTGCTTACTAACATGGAGTCCAAAGAGGGTTCAAGTGAAGGGTTCAATGTAAAATGTAGCGTTGGGTTATTCGAAGGCTGTTGCGTTGGGACATCTGAAGGATTTCCAGTTGGACCTTATAGTAGGGTAGATTAGAAAATGCCGAGAATATAAAATGTCTGTGAGCTCCAGAATCAATAACACATTCTCCATTTTCATTATTTCATGTACTCACTCTGCGTGGGGTTGCTGGTTGGCATTTTTGTAGGTGCAAGTGTTGAGCACAAACTATCTGGAGGATCCATCGAGTTCTTGCATACACTCTTTTGAATCCAATTGTAGCTCGATGAGACACGGGAGAATACTCCTGGCATAACTGCACACCCAGCGCCCCAACTAACAATACCTATCTGAACATCCTCTTCAGGCACGTTTCCTCGTATTATCAGTGGGCCACCTAAAACGCAAAATCATGATGTAATTCATTTTGATTTGAGTTCATTTTTTTCATTTTGCGCTTCATGATCTAGTCCACATGAATGCAATTCACAATCAGTTCTCAGTCCAGAACTTCAACAGATGCAATGCAACGTACCTGAATCTCCCTGACAAGCATCCTGACCCCTCGTAAATGTACACAACATATCCTCAGAAATCAACCCATCATACAATGCCTGTCCTCCATACTTTGCTCCCTCGCATTGATCATTGGATATGACTTCCAAATCTACCGCTCTCAAACGATTCGATAGTTCGAATACTTCACTTTCTTTGTCGGTATCACCCCATCCTATGGTGTTTGCGGTCATGCCTCGCGAAGGGTATGCATGATTGGAATTGAGTTTGACAAGAGGAATGTATGCGTTCTTTTCCAAGGTATTGTTTTGGTTTTGGTTGTTGACTGACTCCTCCAGGAACAATAAAGCCACATCGTACCGATCTCTCTGAGGATCATACCGCGGATGACTAACTTTTCTTTTTATTTGTATGGTCTTTGCATCACCATTCTTTGCAGAGCGCAGGTCATTACTTCCAATCACAACGTGAGATAATTGATCAGTGCAGTGTGCAGCAGTTAAGACGACATCGTTCGCTATGAGAGATCCACCGCAGTAGTGCCCCCTGGAGCCTTGGGCAGAGACTGAGTAGGGGTATCGATTCTCAGGTGCCTGGAGAAGAAATAGTTGCCATTCCCAATCATGATATGAGCAAAATGAGAGAATGATAGTATCATCATGTGTCTAATGGCCATATGATAGTATGTAAAACTCACCACCACGCCACCAATGATTCGCGGGTTGAAAAGCGACAATGATACGATTGAGCTCGAGTCACCATAATAATCACGGGCTCCTTGAATTAGGATGTTGCCCGATGATGATGCCTTGGAAGATGCAAATAGCAACAGCACTTGTGACAGTACAAATGCTCTATCCGCAAACGATTTCATGGCCCAGAACGGTTGTGCTTTGATAGATTGTCAACTAAGAAAAAAAACAATCAGATGAGATGGATTCATCCAATAGCGCCAACCATAGGTATCAACGATGACGTCGTGGTGAGCTCATTTCCGTCTTCTGGCAAGGCAGCTCTACCTTGCCATCCGTCATCCACGAGGTTGCGCGTCGACGGCCGGCATATCACGCCGACCCACTCTCCACAATCCCGCAATCCCCACAATCGAAATCATTACATTGTCAAGAAGTCTCCAGTCTCCAGGCCAGCAGGTGACAGACCGGGGAGGCCCACCGGGTAAAAGAGAGAGAGAGAGAGTGGTAGGTGGTATGGTAGGCGGGCACATTGAAAAAAAGGCGAGAGAATTGATAGATGCGCCATGCTACGATACGATTGGGCGGGCCAGGGCCAACTACCAGGCCATACCGCGGCCATACCAGGCGGCCAATTTTGGCCGCCATGCCATGCTGGATGGCGCGCGTGCCATCACGGTGCCATGGTAGAGGGCAGTATGGGAAAAATGCCAATCCAAGGTGAGCATAGCGAAACGAAGAGCTCTACCAGAATAATGGCCTG
>JALLOX010000510.1:0-13072 GCA_036939695.1 Thalassiosira ordinaria | reverse complement strand
CGTGTGGACCCGTGACTCGGTCACGGATCCCAGTCCCATGGGATCATCACACCCTTGCACGCGGTCTCTCTACCGCCATTTCCTAGTTGTCTTTGCTCAAAATTGACCATTTTGTTGAGTTTTTTATTGTTGTCTTCCCCCTTTTGATCTGATATCACCATTTCCGAGTTTGTTGTTATTATTGTTGCTGCTCGCCACCCTTGGAAGTGGCATCCCACGCCCCGTACTCGTTTTCGTTGTTGTGTCCGTGTTTGTTGCGGAACGGAGGGCACCACACCTCCGCGGCTTATATTTGGAAGCCTGCACGTGAATTGATCGGTGGCGGTGGAGAATGCTCCCTCCCCCACCCGTGGCCGGTAAACCCGATTTGCCACCCTTGGAAGCGCTGCTCCCTCTCCCCTTCCCTCGCTCTGGTCTTGTTGTGGGCCTCTTGTGTAGCTCCAGGGGGCACAAATCCCTGCCTCCTCTGTGCGCGGCATTGTCGCTCGTCGCTGGGAGAGCACGTTGACTCTGGCGGGGTGGGCTGGAGGTGGAGCAGGGCTGCCATGGATGGCGAATCCTGCTCGCTGGCTGTTGATGGGTGGATGACGGCGTTGGTGAGGGGTAGTTGTTGGGTTTGGATGGAGGGGGGTGGTCACGGTTATCCCCCCCTCTTGTTTGAGTTGTGGCGCGGGTGGCGATGTTGTTGCTGGTCCACCTATGCGCACGTCTGGGCTTATTTATTTTCGTTTCGGAGCGCCGCCCGGGCGCTCCAGTTGATTTGATTTGTTTCGGCAGCGCCACCACGGCGCTGCCCCTTGTTACTCGATATCTTGAGCCATCGTCGTGCCGCTGCGTTGGGCGCTGGCGACGACGTGGCTGGTAGGTCGAAAGGAAGGATTGACGATAACTACGGAAGGTGGACTACGGACTACGGCACACAAGTAGTCTCTTAATTCCAAAGAGTTATCTTCAATTATGAGCTACTTATTGCCGTCGTCTGCCGCTGCGAGGGACGTATCACGTCTGTCCTTGTCCGGCGAAGAGATTGTGTGGCCACGTGACTTCGGTCACGGATCCAGTCCCCAGCTGGATCATCACAAGCAATGTCCGGCACAAGAGAAGCAAGCAAGTTTGATGAGAGTGTAATGTAACCATGGGGCCACTTATGCTGGAGGGGCAGTTATGTGAAGGTATGAACTGCCCCATGATTGCCATCTCTTTATGTCTTGAGAACCCAATTTCTAGGTAGGAATAGTATGAAGAAAAGTTCGTCATGAGCATTTTTTTGTTTTTGGACACTGGAATTGGTTCAAAAAGGGGGTATCCTACATGCTCGAAATTTTGGTACACCCTACTGCGGGTCTGTGATACTATCNCTGTGATAATATCATACCGGAGTAGGAATAGGTAGAAAAGTATCTATTGGAATAGTACATATGTACGCAGGAATAAAACAGTCTACAGGTACACATTTTGCCAAATCCCAGTTTTGATGCAGTATCGCCTTCGGCGCCCATTTTTCAAAATAAAAAAATTGAAAATTTGGGGCGCCCCGAGGGCGCATATCAGAGCAGGTAGAGATTCTGTCCAGTCTGCAGATTCCTCCGCTCTCCGCTCCCCCCCCCCTCCAACACACCATCACTATGGCAGCCGTTCCCCGCCCTACGGCGGCCATAAAGTAATGGATACAATGAATCTGCCCACCAGTATTGCTTACGTTGGTGCCGTTTCAGGCATCAAGCTAAGCATTAGCCCATGATATTGGGCACAGACACCGTTACACGATGGCAAGATTAACAGCACAAACTCTTTGCCGATGACGGTGGCCGCAATGGCATTTAACAATGACAGTATCGGCCTCTATTTATCAAATGAACTGTGATTATATTTAATATCAATAGTCTAGCTTTATAGGGTCTAATTTAGTTATTTACTTTATCATTAATCTATTAATGTGCACGTAATTGTCGCGACAATGCTAAAAAGAAGGTTCGTGTTTGACCATGGAAACGAATGCCTTCCCGCATAGGAAAGCATGATTTTTGCCCATGCGTCACATGCGGACGGTGTGAGCTTTCAAACAAGCTGGGCCTTGACGGGGGGGGGGGGCGTACACTCCTTGGGGGGCCGGGGGGGGTGGGGGGGGGGGGGGAATAAACTCATAGAGGGGCAGCTGTCGTGCTGTGTACCAGGATTCGATTGGTCGGGGTGGATGGAGTAGTTGTGTGTTGCTGTTTGTCTCTCATCTCTCGCACATTTGCGTTGTGAGGCTAGTTGTGAGATTGTACCGTAGGTTCCAATTAAGCTTTGGAGCTATGGGTCATCTTTGCATCATGATGCAGGTTGAAGAAGATGGATTTGAGCCAAGTATGTAATACTGTCATAATCATAATCCTCATCTTCTTGCCATTATGACATTCTTCTTACTTAGAATCGGAAACAGAAGTGGGACCCGTTACAAAGGTGCAACCAAAGCTAGTTCGGGGGCAATATTTGCGCTTTACTAGCTTTTTTTGATCTATCGCAATGTCAAATTTTGTGCGTAGATACTCCGGTGAGGAATTCAAAGCCCCTGCACAGAGACCAGAATGTTGTATGCATCAAGTAGAATGAAGACCAGTGGAGATGGAAATAAGATGAAAATCTTAATGCTGACTCGAGAGCAAGGGAATGAAGAGCTCTCACAAAAAATACCTACACAAGAACATCTCTCAAGCCAAGCAGACACAGGGCGGGCCGACAGGCGTACACTAATAGTTTCTACACTTCTGGCCATGCAATGCATCTACACTAAAGCGCATATGCACCAAAAAAGTACAAAGTACAGAAACTATTAGTGTGGGCAGGCGGGTCCTCCAGTCAAGGATGAATGAATCAATTTTTAGTGACATGCTGCTGGGTTTTTGTACACGTACCATACCCGTACATATCGCACATCTTCGGATGGTAGGTAAGTGTGTAGTTTGGTGCTCCACTCAGAAATACGACAGCTTTGGCCGTCGTGTCGAGTGTCCGATTTTAGGTATATTCCTACTTATGTAGACAGGAAAGAAGTATAAAAGTGGAGGGGTCAAAAAGAAGTGACGGAAAGCAAAAGAAGATCACAGAGACAGCAATTAGGAATACTAAAAATTATCCAAACGGTTACCGTAAAACAGTAGTTATTTTATTCAGATTTACAATAATGAAATATGCAATTTTAATTGATTTTGATGATTTGCCAGGTGAGAGAAATGGGCTTTTCATCACCACACTTCAACAAAAGAACATAATTTCATTAATGTTGGTAGTTCGGGTTAACACGCATTTCTGAAGGAGAATATGTGTAGGCAAATTTACTTCAAAGAATCATGTGAGAGCTCGTCAAAAGTCCTTTTTACATGATGTTGAATTATTGCCGGATGTCAACATTTTTGCAATTTATTTTATCTAGCATCCATTGTACATTCTATTCTCTATCGGCTGTTTTTCTCTGCCACCCATGGCGGAACAGTTTTTTTGAACCACTATTACCTGCACGCGAAACTAATCAGCGATTTTTGTCGGGCATTTTCACAGGCACCAGATTGTGTTATGTATCGAGTAGAATGGAGACTAGAGTGGAGATGGAAATAAGATGAAAATCTTAATGCTGACTCTAGAGAGAGGGAATGAAGAGCTCTTACATACAAAACATAGGTACCTCTCTCTCTCTAGAGAGAGCAAGAACATCTCTCAAGCAGCTCATCTCAAGCCAAGGAGACCTGCAGGAAGGCGGGTCCTCCAGTCACGAATCAAATTAGCGACAATCGTACTGGATTTGTACTTGTACATATCGCGCATCGTCGGATCCGCGGCTAAAGTTGCCCATTCCAACCACAAAAAATCGAAACCGACACCACTCGAACTCTCTCAATCTCAAACAATTTGCACATCCACCCACGCACCCAACACCCAACACCCAACCAACAACAATCTCGTCATTCTCACCACCCGCCCGCCCCCGAACACCGCCGCCAACATCATCATGGAGCTCCGCGTAGGAAAGAAATACCGGCTCGGCCGCAAAATCGGCTCCGGCTCCTTCGGCGACATTTACCTCGGAACGAATATGACGACGGGGGAGGAGGTGGCGATCAAATTGGAGAGCGTCAAGACGAAACATCCTCAGCTCTTGTATGAGAGTAAAATTTACAGAATTTTGCATGGTGGACGTAAGTTTCTTCTCGCCATTTTGCTTTGCGCCATCACCTTTCCAAACAATTGTGTTGTTGCCATGTGCCAATGAGGCTGCTGTTCGATGTCTGGTACTGGTCTACGTAGGAATTGCGTAGCGGCCTCTGAATTGCATTCGAATAATATGCCATGGCTTGGATGGATCCATTCTGTGCCCTCTTTGATTATTCTTTGACTCATTATCTTGATTATTCTCACAATCACCATTAGTTGGCATTCCAAATGTCCGCTGGTACGGCATTGAGGGCGATTACAATGTCATGGTCCTCGACCTCCTAGGGCCTTCCCTCGAGGACCTCTTCAATTATTGCGGCAGACGGTTCCAACTGAAAACCGTATTAATGCTAGCCGATCAGCTCTTGGGTCGGTTAGAATACGTCCACACCAAGAGCTTCATTCACCGTGATGTCAAACCTGACAATTTCTTGATTGGATTGGGAAAGCGGCAAAGCGTCATTCACATTATTGATTTTGGATTGGCCAAAAAATACCGTGATCCGCGCTCCCATCAACACATTCCCTACCGTGAAAATAAAAACCTAACTGGGACGGCCCGGTATGCCAGTATCAATACCCACATTGGCATTGAACAATCACGTCGTGATGACCTTGAATCCCTCGGCTATGTACTCATGTACTTTATCCGAGGCTCCCTTCCTTGGCAGGGACTCAAGGCCAACACCAAAAAGCAAAAATACGAACGTATTATGGACCGAAAAATGTCCACTTCCACAGAACAACTATGCAAGGGATATGCCACTGAATTCCGCTCGTACTTTGAATATTGCCGTTCGCTCCGATTTGAGGACAGACCGGATTATGCCTACCTGAAGCGACTGTTTAAGGAGCTTTTCTACAGGAAGGGGTTCCAGTATGATAATATGTTTGATTGGACAGTGTTGAATTTGCAGCAGGAGAGGGCAAAGCTGCCTCCAGAACGGCCGCTCATTGGAGGGAATGGAGGGGGTAACAATGGAAAGGGAGAAGAAGGTGGTGCAGGAGGAAATGGGCGTGGGGGAGAAGAAAATCCCGGTGCGGCCGCGGCCGCAGGGGGAGGAAGGGGAAGGGACTATGCGGGGGAAGGCGGTAATGGAGGAGGGGGAGGGAGCTATGCACGCAAGAACCCCCCTGAAAATAATCAGTCCAATGCCCACTCTGGCTATCCAGGGCGTGAAAGTCAGAGGAGTGGATCTAGGGGCCAAGGGGGCAGAATGAGCGGTCAGCAGCAAGCCGCCACACAGCCACATGAGAGTGATGGGCAGAGTGGATCACAGAGGGGAGCCGGGGGTAATTATGCGGGTGGTGCAGGAGGGGATGATGAGAATATCCGTGTGGGGCAGTAGGGCAATTTGATGTGCGTGAGAATTGGTTGTTAGTACTGTATTTCAAGTAGTGAATATAGCCTCCTGCAAGACTTTGGCTGGGTTTCAATCTTGCAATTCATTTGAGGGAAGATGGCATGGACCTATCAAAATAGTTCGCGAAAACCCAGCTGTAGAAATTTATGTACTTTTTAGTAAAGGTAAGGTTCGCTTTTCATGATCAAGAGATGATCACTTATCTTGTTAGGCTCTTTGTTGGCACTAAGAGCTGAGTGTGAACCAAGCTTGTCCAAGCGACTCCTCAAGAAATTTCGTGAAGCTACCACCTGAAGTGAAGATCAATTAATCATCACAAGGGGAACTGAAGATCAAGGTCTTCTGTCTTTTGACTGTCTGCATATATGATTTCTGTGTGCATTGTGCCTTGCAGGTTCACAGAATCATTTTATGAATTGACCTGCGAATATCATTTGAATATTTGATTCATGTTTATGTGACTTCTCACACAGAGCAAAAACAACTTACAGAATACAGTATGAGTAATTGAGATGCCAACTACTACTATAGGTGTGAGTATGAGGAAGCCAATTTGCAATTTTTATATTTGTGTTCTTCAGCAACCAAACTTAGCTGGGGCGATCATCTCAGAGAGCTTCATATGAGGGGATGTTGAACATGTGGTATTGTAACTCTGACGATCGTTGTCACCACAAGGATATCATATCACAGTCATCAATAAAAGTACAGCTTTCTAGTTTATCCTACCCTTCATCATTCACATGAATTATTGTGCCTCACAGCATGATATGTACAGAAAGAAAGGAGTTGAGAGGAATTCTCCCTCCATCTTTCTCGGAGACTGTGTGGAGAAGTGATTCTCACTTCTTATTCAAAACATCCATCCTCCGCAAAGTAAGAATGTTCTTCTCGCTCGACCCAATGAGTCTCCTCCAACATGGTATGAGCCGCATCCCTCATCACTGCAACATGATCACGCTTGAATTCCTCTTCTTGAGCCTCCCTCAACATTTTGATGGTCAATTCACTCGATGGCCTGCCGAAAAAGATTTGATGCCCTATCGGCACCCATGCAAAGGAGAAAAATCGTCCCACCAAAATCATTTGTCCCTCCATCCATTGAGCATTTGTGAAATCCTCACCGGCAACCTGTCCCTTGCCCAGGTGTCGGGGCAGGTACTTCTTGCCCCATTGGCGCTGTGCCTTTCCATCCAGCTCAATGGGTTCAAGATGCACGGTGTGTGCGGGCTGGTCCATGGAAGATATTCTGGGTGCGAGGTCTGCCGTGAAGGTGATTTCACCCTTGGGAACATTTTTATCACCTGTTACCTTCGTGGCAATGAGGGTATCTCCTGAGTAGGTGACATTGATCATTTCATAGCCATGATCGCCATATCTTTTGAGTTAAAAAGATTGAAAATATTTGTGAGATGAACATGTCACAAATTACATTTGCAATCTGTCATGATTCAAGTGCATATGACTCACTTTCCAACCCACAATCCATGCATGTTAAACTGAGGTATACAAAGCTTAGCCTCATCCATCTGAACTCTGTACTTTTCTGCAAGCTCGATATCGCCATCTACCTCTGCCTTCTCCATCAGCTCCTTTGAAACTGCATACATGAACTCTGCATCTCGTTCATTCATATCACGCAATTCTTTCTCCAACTCGCTGATGCGTTTGAATGCTGCAACCTTGTCACTCTCTGCAGTTGAATCATTGTATTGAGCCCGCGCATCTACAAGTTCTTGTCTCGATTCCACAATCCTTCGTCGCAGCTGGAACAACTCATCCCCACTAGCAAACTTGGATTGGACGAGAGCCTCCCGCTCCCATCGAAGCTGACGTGTCTCGGGGACGTCCATATCATTGGGAGAAGGAAATGCATCTTCGACTCCTTTGTATTGATCTGTTGTGAATCGTCCTTTACTGCTGCTTGGTTCCATATCGTTAGAACTGTCCGAGGACTGGTCCCAACCGCTGCTGGAATCATCCGCGAATGCAGACATGTGTAGGGAAGATCCAGATAGGGAAGGAGCTGTTCGTGAAGCCTGTGTTCCTCTTGGAGAAGAGACAAAGCCGCTCACGAGATCATCCGCAGAGAACACCGCAAGACAGAGGGCAACGAGGCTAACGGTAGGATTGGGCATCATTTTATTGACTAGGGGGTTGGTTACTGCAAGGAATGCAAGGCAATGCTCTCGTACCACGGCCTCAAATGAATTGATTGAAATTATGAACCCTTACACCCCAGAGTCAGAGAGCCATCGAAGATCTGACACTGAAAGCTGTGTCCATGATGCAATCAACGGCTACGGCTGTGTGTGGTTGCTTCCTCCTTTCAGCTCTAGCTCCTCTCCCCTTGCTTTTTGGACGGTGTTCGGTGTTCGGGCGGGCGGTGCGTGCTGGGTTGCGTGCCCGCCCTTGCTGCCGTCATAGCGTGCGTGTTGTTGGGTGTCATGGTGGAGGAACACATTCTTTTGCAAGGTGGTGGCTGTGGAGGAAGCAACAAACAACTAAGGAACAGGATTGACACCACGTCATTGGTACTATTCCGCCGTAGAGATCGGTTGGGAATGGTATCCAGAATGGCCACGTCAAACGGAAATACAGTGTCTCTAACATCTACGTAACACATTTATATACTACTTATATGATATGCATTATGTATTGTGTGGAATAAATTAGGTAATATGGAATATTGTTTGGAAAACATGGATTTATTTGTTACACAGATTGTAGAAAAGGAGAACCCCGCCGAACCTAAGGTCTGTCCGTCATCCGAAAACAAAGATTCAAAACAACAACCCCACAACCCACAATGGCAATGGCAAATGGCAACCATGGCCAAAGATGGCGCCAGTAACATGATGTGGTGGCCGCTATCCCACGGCCTGTGTCCCATGGCTGCATGCCCCTTGCCCTGAAGCTCGTGCCCAAATATTATCTTAAATCATGGCGACTCCCCGGCGAAAGACTCAGTCGGCAAAACACGATGGTGTATCGGCCGTTGGGGTTGGTGGCCCGTCATTGGTCGATGAATCTTCAGCGTTCACTCCATCATCCACTGGCAAGCCCCAGAAGCGCAATATCCTAAGGTTGCTTCTGCTACTGCTGCCGCCGGCACTCGTAACCGTGGGTCTATCCATCTTCACCCAGTCGTTCTTCCTATCCCGAACATCCTTCGACCATCGCTCGTCGTGCGATATTGGATCTGCTGGCAAGCTACTATCCGATGCTTTGGGAATGGACAAAGATCATGTAGATTTTTTGAGAAGGGTTGGTTTCCTCTCCGATGATTCAAGCAGCAATAACCGAGATGATGGCAACAATTATTATGGCTGCTGGGTACCACGACGGGTCGACTCCATGGCAATACTGGTAGTGGACGCGTTACGCTTCGACTTTGCAAGGGATCACCTGCCTCTTTCTGTCGGCTCGCGACTCTTTCCTTCTCACAACCAAACTCACGATAATGTGAATAGGGGGGCATCCAAACTGTATCAATTTGTGGCTGATCTGCCAACTGTTACCATGCAACGTCTCAAGGGATTGACTACGGGAGGACTGCCGACCTTTGCGGATATTAGTGGATCGTTTGGCGGGGCGAGTATAGATGAAGATTCGTGGGTGGAGCAGTTGAAGGATGTTTCTTGGAAGCACAGACAACATTATTTGCACTCACTTGATATTGGAACCAAGCCACAAATAGCCTTTGTGGGAGATGATACATGGGTGGATCTATTCCCTACCCAATTTGATGAGTGTCATCCGTTTCCTTCATTCAATACACGTGATTTGGACACGGTTGATAATGGATGTCTGAAACATTTGCCACGTCTATTGGATGGATTAATAGGCTTGAAACAACAGCCGAAGCATGGAAACTCTACTGCCATGTTTGAGCTCATTGTAGCCCACTTTCTGGCCGTAGACCATGTAGGACACACTTATGGACCTAACAATCCACATATGGAGGACAAGTTACACCAAATGGATGTCATGCTCTCTGACACACTAAACACTATATTGATGCTGCTCCATCACAATCTTGCATAGCAGCGTTGGTATTGGGTGATCACGGCATGACAGAAGATGGTAATCACGGAGGAGGCACTAGTGAGGAAGTCAATGCTGGTCTATTTGTGCACTTCAGCCCTGGCTGTGACAATGATGACAATGAGTCAGATCAAGTGCGAGGAGAGGATATTGGTCAAAATGCAGCACTTGCATTCGACTCCATACATCAGATAGATCTAGTGCCTACGATATCTTTCTTGTTGGGGCTGCCAGTGCCATATGCCAATATTGGAGGGTTGGCCCCTGATTTGCTCCCAATACCTCGAAATACTGATGCAAAACAGTCACAATCTGATGCAGCCCATATTGCTACGGCACTGGCACTTGGAATTACCTGCACACTTACTCCCAAACATCTCGCGATTTACCATTAAATAGACTCCGCGAGCTGAAGGAATTGTTGGATTCGGCAGCATTAGTGTATCATGATACCATTCCCCAGTCCAAGAAACATCAATCTGCAGGAGGCATGGATGTTTTTGACTCCACTGCTTACCGTCAGGCGTGTGCATTATTCAAACTGTTCTTGGCCGAGAGTACCGATCTGGGCAAACAGGTCTGGACTCAGTTCAATGAACACGGTATGATGATTGGTATTGGCATTCTGGCACTTGCTTGGGTTATGGCAATTCCTTTGTGGAAGAAGAGTGTCCGTAGTGAGCTTGCCGGGTCAATTTTTCCTGGAATGAAAGATGTGCTTAGTAGAAAGCAAAGTAATGGAAGCATCAAGGAGAATGCCAAGGTCAACGAAGATGGGATGAACTCATCCGTCCAGGCATTTTACCGGTTGGAACTCATGGTTGCTGGCGTTTATATGATATTCCAATGCGGTGTGCTCACATTTGGAAATAGCTACATTGAACATGAGAGAGAGATCGTCACATTCTTCCTTTCAACGCTCTGCCTGCTGGTATTCCGTCGATGGTATTTTGCTTCTGGCACTCAGTTAATTTTGAGTAGTAGTTCAGTGTACCTTCCATTGGTGGTGGCACTGTGTTCTCGAATGAATGATGGCTTTGTTACTGGGCATGGGTTGGACCCTTCCATTCGACTTCATGCTGCTCATCATCCTGTGATGTTCTTGTTGAGTCTCATTTTGTTGGTTGTACTCCGCATACGATGGTTAGGTTCTTCCTCAACAACGCATGGCAAAAGTGGAATATCTGCTTCTAATGATGTTTTTGCAATCATCTGCCTGGCTAGTAGTTGGCTGGAGAAACGCACTCTTGATCAGTCCCGGAATGGTTTCATTATGGCACGGTTTGTCATGGTAGCTGTATTTGCTGGGCTGTCTCATTCACTCTTTAAACTTGGTAGGCAGTGGAAGGTGGCCACACAGAGCAGCCAAGAACATGGGGGAACATTCATAGAGCATGCGCAAATAGCTCTGTTCCGTGCCTTGCTATTTTTGGTAATTGTTACAGGACCATCCGCAGCATCCACTGCGGCCTTGATTTTAGTTCAATGTGCAGCATTGCGGTTCATGATGGAGTCAACTGGCTCAATAGGGGTAGCTGCTCCTGTAATGGCTGCGATATGGAGGTTAGCCATCCGCCATGCCTTTTTTGCTACCAACCATCACTGTTCCTTCAACCGCCTCCATTACTCTGCAGCATTTGTTGCCACTGACACCTTTCAATTTTATGTTGCCGGTGCGTCTCTGTTCATGAACACATTCGGCTGGGAAATCCTAGGATCATGTTTGGTGTTGGTTTACTCCCGGTCAAGCCACACTGGCTCTACAAACAGCTGCCCTAGGAGCAATGTATGGGATTGGTTCCGATACTTTCAATGGACAGAAATTTTGGCGTCTTGTATGTCTGTAAGTGTGATGAAAAGGCATCTCATGGTGTGGGCAATTTTTGCACCAAGATTCATGTTTGCGGCAGTCTTTACAGTGGTAGGGTTGTTTCTCTGGGTTCTTGATGTTATCACCATTGAACGCAGAGCGTCGGTGACCACAACATTTTTTCATAGGAAGTAAACATCAAGTTTCATAGTGAATGGCAACAATGTTAAGGGTTGGTGTGATATCAAATCAAAGAAAAGTAGATTTATTTCTGCTTTTATACAAACCTCATAGATGCCACTATTTGGCAGTTTGAGTCACAGAATACTTTTTGCTGTCTGTTACCTGCGAAAAAGGATGCTCCTGTCGTGTACATTCATTAGTTTTTTGCCCAGCTTCAATGTTTACTTGCTGCCACATCTGACACTAGACTTTACCTCACTTAAATATAATGGTACTTCCATTGAAATGGGTACTACTAAGGTGCATTAATTACTAGCCTTGACAATCCATTCAACAATATCTCTATCTAATTCTCTATGAATGAACTCGTGATGGGGCAATTTCATTCTCCATGCAATAAGGTCCCATTGTTACAATTGAATCTTCCCACATTCCATCACCAAAATTGTTACACTTTATTACCAATAATCGACTCAGTGTGCAACCCTATGTTATGTGCTCTTTCTACAGCCCACTTCGAATGATGACTGGATACTCGGGCAAGTTTCCATGGATCATGAATTTGAACGCAATCCTGTCTTGCTTGCTCTGCCAACACTGCGAGTATGCACTGTTCTCTGCGTTGCCTTGACTTAGTGAATGTTTTTGGGTGGACTAAATTTTCAATCCCTGTGATATCTGTGATGTCTTTTTTGGACTCGAGTAACTGGTGCTGCATCAACACAGCTTTTTTGTTCTTGGCCTTCATTTTCCGATAGTCACGTGAGTTGTACCATATCCTGCTAGTAGAATTGGCCTCATTGTGATGGTCAAAAAATGATACTCTCGTTGTCATCTCACAGAACTGAACTTCCTGTCTCTTTGGTACAATCGACTTTGAAGATATGCGGCATTTGGGGAAATCAACAATAAGTTCGGACATGATTGACCCTGGTTTCTCACTCATTCATAAGAGAAGAGTAAAAAATTATGACCACCAGATGCAATGTCTGCACTGAGATCATTGAGCAGAAGAGAGAGGGATGCACCATCACTGAGGTGGGGCGGGGGGCCAAAAGAAAGTGGCGAGTTGCACATAATAGAGACAAGCTATCTAATGTATTATCACACTACATTCGACACACTTAGGGGTACTCACAATACTGACTTTCTTTATATTACTATGAGTAGGTGTTTCTATTATGTTGTGTCTCCCGTTAATTGTTTTTTCCTTATGTACTAAGATAGCAAGTTAGGCTTTTCCATGCGCTTGTGAGCGAATTATGCAAAAGTACATAGGTACGGAACGAAAACCTCATAAGACGCCTGCGAAGGTAGGTATCTATGGTAGAATTATTTATGTCATGGGAACTATTGGGGGATTATTTTTACGTCTACATATTATACACTGCTCAGAGTGGGTTAATCCTTACCAGTTCGAAACTACCTGGTTAACAGGTACTACCTGGTTAACTGAAAATCACTCGATCTCGTTTGA
>JALLOX010000509.1:0-13215 GCA_036939695.1 Thalassiosira ordinaria | reverse complement strand
CCTTGAATAATTAATGACTTGATGTTGCATGAGAATGCGTACATATGTGTCACTAGCAGCTGGTTACAAACAATCATGATCATCTGCAGGGACAGATGAGTTGGACAAATAATTGGTCAGCTCATTGGGCTGTCAGCACCACAGTGTGACAACCACAAAAAGCAAGGGATTTTACCTGTACACCTGTATTTACAGTAGGAGCCAACAAGAGCTCATATAATTATTTTCATCACCGGATTCGTGTTCTGCACTGGCGGTTACGTAGATCACCTAGAAACATACCAAGAATCTTCAAAATAACTCGAAACATGCGCTTATTTTAAATTTGATAAACTCCTGTTACGATGCATCTAACTTGGTGCTCAACACACAAGAAATGTAATATTTTACAGGCGACCCCAAAAAGACCACCTGAAGCCAATATCTGCTGGGCATCAATTTTTTGCCTGATCAAATACCAAATGCTAGCAGAATGACGAGCACAAGTATTAACAATTTCATTCAGCCTTAATTTTCCCGTATCATCAAATCATTGACAAAAAGTGCCTCTTTAGATCACAGATAGAAACAGTAGAAAATTTATTGCTGCTTCATTTTTCTGAGTTGGAAGGAAAGCTATTCGTTGGATGAACAGTTAATGAATGTCTACACACCTACTCTTCTTGTCTCATTATACTCCCTCAGTAACACGGAAATTTTTGTGGGCATCTACTAATGTAAAGGGTCAATCCTAGTCCAATATCTTGATAGTTTACTAGGTGCCTCTATCACCTTAGCCATCACGTAGACTGTTATGGTTTGTCAGTTTAATTATGGAGATAGTGTCATTATTGTCACAACACTGGGGGCTTAGAAATCATTTTATCCACAAAGGGTGTATTCACACAATCACACTTGTACCCAAAACTAGTAACGTTAAAGAAACCTGTGTGAGAATGACTAATCTGAAGTAATACTCAACTTTCATACACCAAAATGGAGATTCACTTTTTTCTTTTTATGTTGAAACAATATAGGAACAACAAAGACAGAGATGATACAATAATACACATTTTTGCTCATAATGGCCACTGCATGACACATGAAGCTATTGCAAAAGACCGACAATTGCCATTGAGTAAAGGTAGCAGTATGGGGAGGAATTAGTAGTAAGCTACATATTGTTCAATCACATCTATGATTGCTTTAGACACGTTAAGAGTAGAATTTATATGAGAGATATACTCCTCAGCCTCTTACACATGTTAAGGTAGCCCCTTTGTATTGTAAATTGTGAATCCTATTTTCTAGTGCTATGACGGCTGTTGATTCCTTGCACCAGCACCAATTGTTGTCTTTGTCTTTGGGTGTTCTAGGTGCACTTTTACTCAAAAAACAAAACAGGTACATACCATCTCAGATATTGGAACTGTACACACAGCTGTGCATTTAGTGTACCAATCTGGTGAAAATATCGACAAGAACCTATGTACAAACACAGAGTACTATTTTAGATGCCAGTTCTTGTTCCTAGCGTGCTTCCAACTTTGGACACTGGGGTTTCTAGACAATGGATACCGAGTGACCCAGATGAAAATTTCAAGTCAAAGACTGCAAACTGAAAAGCATGCATTGTATATGTCTCTTATACATTTATCTGAGAGTTGCAGAGAGAGAGACCTAGAAGATGTCTTGTCTCCACATTATCTCATGCTATTGTGCTATTTTCGTGCAGTAATGCAGATAATACGATAACATAAATGATTTTTCTGCTCATGAATATGTTGCATCAATGAAACATGATAATCACCAACATTATAGTTAGGGTTCATCTATTGGAATACAAATGATAATACAGATAAACAACATTCCTACTTTTTACTATACGAGTCTGGAAAACTTGACTTTGAAAAAGTTGGTCAAAACTGTATACCTTGCTTTTTTATGCTATCCATAAAAAGTAATAGCTGAACATGTGACACCTTGCAGACCTAGCTTATTCTAGAAGATTAAGTAGATCTTTACAGTTCTCACTCAAAGAGGCTCAGAGACTTCCATATCTCAATATATACCCAGATATCAAAAGTGTGAGTCTGGAAAACTTGACTTTGAAAAGGTGGTCAAAACTGTATACCTTGCTTTTTTATGCTATCCATAAAAAGTAATAGCTGATCCTAGCTTATTCTAGAAGATTAAGTAGATCTTTACAGTTCTCACTCAAAGAGGCTAAGAGACTTCCATATCTCAATATATACCCAGATATCAAAAGTCAATTCTTCTGGAACCCGTGATAACTCTGAAAAATTCTGTATCTCTCTCTAGACCATGCGAAAGTTTTAGTTCTCTTGATTAGATAAAATTGAATAGACTACTATTGAACAATACCGTTGTGCTAATACTCTTATAACTAGAGAACGTTGGGAAACTCCATTTGATAAACATTTTGTACATCAAACACCAAAGATTTCAACCAATCAATTATGAGTCTTCCAAAGTTGTAAAATCTCATCATCACAGATATCCACCTCCACCGATTTAGGACTCGCGCAGGATGGGGTTGTCCGTTTCTTTTTGCTAGGCGTGCTGGCATAGCTTAATGGCACCTCAAAGATAGGATCAAAATGTGATGAGGAGAAGAAGGTCTCCTTTTGTTGAATTATCTTCCGTTTCATCTGAACTTGATTTTCCTTCTGAAATGAGGGCGGAATCAGATGTTCGGTCTTCTTATCAATGCACGATAGGAAGTAGTCGATATCATTCTGGAATTGGATAGATGCAGGAGGCATGAAATTGATTGCTTGGTACGACGAGGGTACCATTTCTGGGCGTGGCAATGTGTTTTGCTGCGCTTGCTGTACCGGTAAACAACGCCCGCCTCTGCTGCTGGTGCCACGTTGCTTCTTGGTCTTCTTCTTTGGGACAGTAGGGCGTGCTGCTGATTCAACAGAACTAGGCATGAGATCTCTCAATAGCTCCTTGTACTCCTTCATCTCACGATAATATTCATCAAGCTCCTGCTTGGCAATCTTTTGCACGAAGGCCTTCGTCTCTGGATCAACCTCCTCAAGCTGCGCCCAACGAGTGGAGATGACGCGGCTCAACTCGAGGAAGCCAATCTTGCCATGCTGCTTGCGATGCTTGCGCTTCTGACGTTTGCCCGGTCCGGCATACCAGTCAGGAAGGAGCTTGATGTTCTTGTAACGAATCGGGACGTCGTCGAGGATGACCTTGTTGTCGTGAATGGATTTATTCGCGTCTTCGCCGGCGGTGGTCTGGATGACGTACTCGCGTTCGATTTGGAAGAAGATGTGATAGGCCGTGAGAGGCCGCATGGGCTTCTTGGGGATGGCATTGATGCCAAATGNAGCCAAGCAAATCGCTTCGTTTCACACTGAGGCATGTGATGTTTGCATCAGACCATAGCATGAAGCACATGAAATGTAGTCGAAACAGTAATCACATACATGCACTTGAATAAAATCGACCTCTCATTTCCATTGTCTTCAATTGGAATTATTGTTTCTCCAGGAATCATCATTTCCGTACCAGTCGGCATGTCTGTATTTCCATCGTGTCCAGGAGGGTCGATATTTAGAGTTGAAAACGTTGGACTTGGTGTTGGACGTAGTATTATTGGTATCGGGTATTGAGGTCCTGAAATCAATGGTTGTGGTGGCATTGTGTCATATTTGAAAGGAGGATTTGTAGGTTCCGGTATATTGTATGGATCCAAGGGCCGCACGGTGGGTTGAGGAGTGGTGAATAGATTTTGCGGTGAAGTGGGTTTGAGTGTGGTAAATTGATTGGGAGGTGGGGATGTGGGCATGGGCAGTGTAGGTTGATCAATGTTTTGTGGGTTTGCCCGAGTAGGCCTCAGCGTGGGCTGGTGAGTAGGTTGGCGTGTTTGCACTGCCAGCCGATCAATCCCAAATACATCATTGATGATAATGATGAAGTTTGATTTTCGATCATCAGCAAAGCGAACCTTTTTATTGGAACATCCAATTGCATGACATCCCCAAGAAAGAATTCTACCCACAGAATTGATGAATTCATCATCTGACATACCCCCATCCAAGAATTTCTTTAATTCTTCCTCATAGATCCAGCCATCATTGTTGTATTGTTGCACACGCTCTGACCATTCAAACAATGCTGTTGTCCAGCGAAGTTCATCTGTAGCAGAGCTAGAACATGTGGCTTCGGGGTCCTCACAAAAATCAATGGATGGATAAAGACTTTGCCTGCCTTCTCTAGCTGCACGAGCACCTAACCAGTAATTAAGTTTGCCGATATTGCAGCTACCACGAGTCAACAATACTCCTCGCCCCCAGTAACAGCACCCTGAATTGGACCGGCAAGATATAAGACTTTATTGTTAAAAATGTATACAATCATGTATGGATGCCTCACCTTCAACATCTATCCTTCCTGCTGTATTAGCGTAAGGGGTTCTCTTGACTTCCGTTCCAGTGTTAGTATCCCAATAACCTGAGAATAAATCTGGTTCAGATCTTGGCTTACATTCCAACTTTGAAAGGTACCAAAGAAGTGAAATATTAGATGTGATGAATAAAATAGAAACAATACAATTATCACAAATAATTCACTCACCGGAGGTGGGGCTCGCACATCATTCGCAGCATTGACGGCAGTTATTTCCATGCTCGGATCAACTATACATGAGTATTGTCCGCTGTATGAGCAAAGAAAACTTTGAGTGCATACCTTATGGATCATTCGATCATCATCTAGAAACAATAACTTAAGTACAGAGAGTCTTACCATGTCTCATCTTGGTAAGATCTAAACAACAAATTATCAAACCAAATCTTGTGAGCCAATCATAACCCTATCTTGGATGTCAATCGAACAGTTCTGAGTGTCATTGACTTACCTGCCTTCTTGCCCACAAGAGTTGCTAACAATGGAATGACATGCTGAATGTATCAGATATCTAACAGAACATTATGGTGCTTTCAGTAGCATTCTAGATGTTAGGTCTTACCTTATTGCATACCGTCCTTTAAAGAATGGCACAGTAAAAGATGAGGAGATGGTTAGGTGAGTTTGCAATAATATATAAAAAGAAAAAGAATCATATCATTTACTCAACCTGCAACTTGCTGCCAATTCAACTCGTCACAAGTGTCATCATAGATGGCCTCCACCATCGCATCTGAAATTAAATGAAATCATAACAACTATTTTGAGATGCCGCCTCTTGAACACAACAGATAGAAGGCTGGATGTAAATGGAATAGTTTGGTGCATACTTACTTGCTAAGAAAGCAGCAACATTTATCAAGCCCAGCCTGTACATAGAATCATCCCTTTCCCAAAGCTTAAAGTTCAAGTCGGCACCAAAGTCTTCGCTGGCCATTTTTTGCAAAGCATCAAAGAATCCTTCATATGTATACCTAACCGAGGGATAAGCTGTACCAGAAGCAGTGTATGATTTCAGAACACGTTCCTCAATGAGGCTCTTCTTACTTCTGATCACATCTGTTGCATATCTTGGTCCAGGTGTCGGTGATACAGTAGGAGAAATAGTTGGTGATTCTGATGGTGACTCTAAAAATATAAGGTCATAGATGTTTAGAAACAGGGACAGTCGGTTAGATGAGAAGTGTAATGTATAAAAACCTCGAACTGCATAAAAGGAGAAGAGTCTTCCTAGTGGCTATAACCCCTACCTGTAGGCGAGACCGTAGGCGATCTAGTTGGACTTTCTGAATAGGTAAGTGAGATTATTAATAGAGATAAGGCACAGGACTGAACGATATCAACTCAATAAAATGAAATCATTACCTGTGGGAGAGAAAGTGGGCGACTCTGTTGGAAACCCCGATGGAGATTCTGTTGGAGAAAACGATGGAGGGCAAGTTGGATCGGCACAATTAACGAGACCTGCATGATTGCAAGCCCCTATGTTTACATCAAACAAAGTCCCGACTTTACAAGCAAGGCGGTTGGTTACCCTGCGTATTGTCAGACAATTGATTTTGTAGTTGGGGGTGAGTTGAGGTTTGACGGCACTGCATGAATGCAACTTTCACTTTCATTTGAAAATAATAATATTACCTCCCCCCTCTGCAAACGTAAAAGTCCTGGCAGCCCGTCTCCGGTACATTTATGTTAGTATCGGGCTCGAATTTGCAAGGCTGCCAGCAGCGGGATTCTTCCGTTGGAGAGACAAAGTCAGGGCCAATCAATTGGGCGGAAACGGTGACTTTCACGAACGCAACCACAAAAAAGAAGTGGAATATTGTTCCTCTTGAGTATCGACATGCTGTTGTCCGCCGTCGCATCGTTCTCCTTCTACTTCTCGCCGGCTAGATCGCGACTAATCTATTGCAACTGATGCCGTCGACGGTTAAATACTATGGAGCCTGCACGGATAGGGATACTGGAGGCTATGGCTATGGAGAGCTATGGAGGGTGCCGTCATTCGTCATTCGTGCAAAAGGATCCTCACCTCGTCTCATGATTCATGATCGCCTTGCTTTTCGCCGGCCGTTATCTCTCTAGAGAGTTTCAGCTGAGGTTTTTTCTTCGTTGTGGGAGAAAAGCGTTGCCACAACCCACAACGATCGACCTCTAAGATTCAGCGTCTGTCATCGTAGGTACATCATGTTCATGTGATGTTGTTACAAATCCGAAACAATCACCAACACAGTTGTTAGATCTACAGTTGTTGTACCCCGTGCTTCAGCTTCCGGCCTCCCTGCTCCGCTCCCCCGCCCCCTCTACCTCCCGCCCCATCGGCTCCAGCCTCCAGCACTCAAATCCCAGCAATCCCTCAATATTCAGAAGAGCATCCCGCGTGCCTACGTCCGGCTACATCATCCTATTTGATATATATTGTACTAGAGATAGAGCGAGGACTTCGTAGAGAGCAAAACTCGCCGTGTGCTGAAATCTTCTTGGAATTGGACCTTTCAATTAGTCTGTGGCCATCTTAGTCCGCTATTTCAGAACTGGCCCGCCGAGCTTAGTGAAACAAGCTGCCTCATGTCTCCTCAAAAGCAGACATTAGGAGATGATGATACAACAAAATCGACCTCAATATTATGTCCATTCACTCTCAAATCCCTCGCGACAATAAAACCGGAAAATGTAGCAGTGATTTATGAAAGCAATCCTCTGTTGGCGAATGTCCCATCTGATGGAACAGCTCAAAAAGTTCAATGCGGCCATTCGTGCACGCTGTCCAACCTGGTCTCCTATCTCCATGATAGTGGCGGCTCCAAGTCATGCCCCGTGTGTCAGGCCTCACCAGCTGCTGCTATTTGTGACTTGCACTCATCTACATCTTTAGTATACAATGCAACAAAAAATATGAATGATCAAGGCAGCACATTGGACAAAAATGACGGAAGAGTAGTAACTTTTCGTTACGGGACTACTTTCTACTTTTTGTGGGTAAAGTCATCGTCACCATTACAATCATCCTCCTATTCAAAATTATTCAGCTACAGAAAAGGAAATGCTTTAGATAGGATTGGCTCTGTTTTAGGAATGGATGTAAGAACCGGTTTGAAGGTGAGAGAGTTTGGATCATGACAATGACATGAAACATCTGTTAGCTGTTAGACTGTTGTTGACTTTTTGCTTCTTGCAACTTTATGAAGATAATTCACAAAGGAAAAGTGATTTATCCAGATACTTCAGGAAAAGATGATAACTATAATGAAATATCAGAGCAACTGTTGGACATATCTAATGGGGACCTGATTCACCGCAGGAAGAAACCGTCATTGGTTGTCATGGGATTACGCCAACAGGCAACTGCTGTGGCAAATCGTTCGATATTTATTGATTTATTATCCAGTGTTGCAAGATGGCTGACACCATGGCATGTTTGGAAGATAATCGTAAATGGGTTTCAATGGAGTTTTCGCACTACGGCATCTCTGGTAGGTGGGATTTGTTTGTTCATAAGATCAATGCTTTATCCACCAGAACATACACAATAAAGGTCCTCAAATTCCTAGCTCGGCTTTGATTGTGGCAGTTTTGCATGACTTCTCTCTCTGATACATAACATTCAGCCATATACTCTAACACTCTATTTAATTATTACAAACCATCTGTTGATAAAAGATATCACATTGGTCTTCACAATGAATTGCATCCCTCTATTCTTTCTAATATCCCTCTCCCCAGATAAAATCTTCTGTCACACATGAGGAAGTGCCCCAATTATCAGAATCCGACTGCTTTCCTCGCCTCCTTTACTTCGTCTGCGTCTAATCCAAAATTCTTCATCATTTTTTGACTCTGTGGTGCTTCCATCATTGTACCTACGCCATCATCTGCCCCTGGCGGTGGAGGTGTGCCAAATGCCATGTTCACCATCATCTTTATGGAAAGAGAGCACAGAATGTAAATAAAAGCAAAGGCGCATGCCTGCGATGCACTCGAAACATCTGAAGGAAGAGGTGCATTGGTCCCCGGAGCTGTAGCTTCTGGTCCCCCTGTAGATTGCATCCAAAGTGATTGCACTTCCTTAACAGTCATAGTACTCAATCCACGGAATGTAACTCGTTGCAAAAAATTGAACGGCTGGAATGGTAGCAGTGCCACAACTTTTCCAGCATATTCTGCAGCAAAAACGCGGTACAATATCAGAAAGACAACTGATGGATAGAAATTAGCCATAGTGTGCCTCCGAGCCACTTCAGCTGCCAAAGATGACACTTCCTCATTCTCGCGTTGCAACTTCTTTGCCTCTTTCTCGATGGACTTTTGAGATGCTTTTTGTGATTGTTTCTCCCTCGCTGCTTCTTTCGTGGCCAGAGCAGTGGCCGTCCTGTCCCTCCGAGCCTTAGCTCGTTCAAATGCGCCCACAGTTCGTGTGTATGACTCGCTTTGGAAGATAAATTTGCGCGAGAGGATGCATGATATGAACTCTGTGCTTGCTATCGCAACCGCGATTTTGCCAATGTCTGATACTGTCATTACACCAAGCGATTGAATATGCGACGAGTAGCACAGTGACAACTGTATGAGGAACTATGGGAACGACGAAGGGCTGCTGGTGAGGCACCCGACAACTGTGACTTCCAAAGGGTTAGCTTGGCTATGGCTATGGTGAATGGTGATGACGGCGCGGCTGGCGGAGGTGCAAACGAATGAGCAACGGTGACCTCGTCACGGCCGTCACGGACCATCACGGTCAAAATCATCATCTATGTTTACAGTAGGTAGGACATCTGGAAAATTTTCACGCGTGAGTTATGTGATCCGAGCATGTGACGGCCAACTCCCAACCCAAATGGACTCTGCCCGCCACGGTCGTCACGGATTGTCACGGTCAATATCCTCTATCTCTACATATTTATAGGTATCTACCATTGGCATAATTTCACGCGATCCCAATGTGATCTCATCATGTGACGATCAACTCCCAACCCAACCCAACCATGTTGTTCCCCCCGCAACACCCGCAAGCAACCCTAGACCACCAGTCACCCGCCCAGACAATCACCATGGCACAATTATTATTGGAGGCAATTGGCAATAGAAATGGCGACATAGCCTAGAGACTCCTAGAGACTAGATAGCACATCGTAGCTCCGCATGGCTCTGCAGATGGACATTGCAAACGTGCCACCCCATTTCTCCTAGGTACACCTACACCGTTGTCCAGTCTGATAAAGAATAGTGCACTACCTAGCTGAATCACAGCTAAAAAGGAATCCTGGATCATGCCAAACCAAACAATCATTCAGCGACGAGGCGTTAGCAGTGCTTCGGCATCCTTGCCCATCACGAGCCAAGATGTTGTACCAGCAGGAACACGAGGAAAGCAGTCACGACGTCAAAGAATTAACTTTGGCTTACCAATATCTCCATATGATAGAAGTTCCCTCTTGAGATGGTCCTTTCTCATTGTAATATCAATGACCATAGCATTTCTGACATGGAAACCAATATTGTCAATGTTGGGCTTGAGTACACAACGCAATGATTCTCGGAATCTAAGTCCATACTCCAGCAAGGAACTTTCTTCTCTCCCACTCTCACAATTTACTGAGCTGTCATTCGCCCTTGGAAATTCTGAATTAGTTGCTCTGTACTTTGCAGCTTCTTGGTGTCCCATGTCCACTCCAATATCCCTGGCATTGGATGATGCTTTTGGGAAAAATGATATGCTATTGACTTCTGAAGGAGGGAGGAAAACACTTTCAGTTGTATACATCTCTTCTGACAAAACACTGGATCAATATAATGGATATCTTCAGAACCGTAATTGGCTGGCAGTTCCATTTGAATCACCGCAGAGGAACCAACTGAAGCATCACTTTTCTACATGTGCAAAGAGGGAATTAGAGGAACTAGGCATGGATCGTAAACATGAAATACCAACGATTATTGTGATTGACAGCGACACGCAAGGAATCATAACAACCAGTGGGGCCGATGATGTTGAGCAAATGGGAGAGGGGGCACTAGATCATTGGAAAAATATGCAGGAGTGGATAAGAAAAACAAAGGCTGATGTGGCGTGAGTATTCTTTAGGGACTGAAGCATCATGCGTTAATAATAATATCGCACATGCCAATATTATTATGACGCATTAACTGAACTACACTACACATGTAATATTGTGTCTTCCCAGTCACATTCTTGGGCATTTCTTTGGTATACATTGTACTTCACAAGCAAGACTTCAAAGTGGTGTCAGTCTTTCCTTCCTTTTCCAGTAGTTTCCCAACGACATCATCCATGGCATCCTTTAGCCTCACAATGGTATCCATTGAATTCCTGTTAAACTTGTACAACCCATAAAATAAATCAAATGAGTCTGCATTGGTAGTCTCTACCAATTTCAATACGTTTTGAAATCCTTTTGTATCAATCTGCAAAGACAAAATGTAACAAGCAGTAATGCTATTAGACGGCAGTGAAAGAAAACAATGTACTTTGCTGATATGCACCATTTCTCTAATTGCTCACCGGCGTAGGCTTCAATTGTTGTGCACCAAGAATACGTCCCATGAGATGCGTTATGAATTGACTATTGGCTGTGAACTCATCATGATCTTTGCAAGACATTGATATCATACTGCATCCCTCTTCTTCCCAAATACTACTCATTGGTGAAATTGAAATGAACAATCATCAATGAAAAGACATATTCAATGTAAACAAATCCTAGTTCCGGTAGTTGATGATCTCACCTCAAGAACCTTTCCATGCGGTCCATACCCATAACATGGGCGTCACTGTTTTCATGAACACCGTGTGCAACTCCTTTCTCGTCCAACAACTCATCACCCTCTGAATCAGAAGTATCTGACTGGCCTAAACGATGGTGGAAGGATCGATCCTTGGAGGGGTCAAGCAACACTTTATCAATCCTTGTCCTTTCATAGACGAAAGTTTGTCCCTGCCATCCATGTTTTGCTGAGAAACAAAGTTGATGTTACACAATCAGAAACACCATTGAGAACAGTAAGTGAGAACTGGTCTTCTTGTCTTCCTTTCATAATAGCTCACCTGAGTCTGGGCCAAACATGGGATGAGTGCACAAAATGTCACATTCCTCTGGTAAATGTTCCAATAAGATATTGCGTGCGTGTTCCTTCACACTCAAAACATCGACAATGAGGGGACAAGATCCTCCCTTTGCAATCCTTTTCTGCAGATGAGGAACTAGATCTTTCACAGTGTCCTCGAAGCTAACAATTGAGACAGCAACAACAATGACATCTAAATCATCCTCCATAACAAATGATTCCAGATTCGAAAGAGGAATGTATTTTGCTCCCATCTCTTCTGCTATTTTTGTGTAGTCACTTCTTGACGTGCCAATAACATTTGCATATTTGATGAAGGATTTGCCAATGAATTGTCCAAATCGACCGAACCCGATTATTCCAACCGTTAGAGGACGAGAGCGAAGGACAGATAGTTTCTGCTGGCGAATGGAAGTCAGCATAGCGGCAAGCCTGGCCTCCTCTTCTTTCAGCCTCTCGAGTTCCCCTGCGGTCGGAAAATCGCCGGGGCTGCCTTCGCTAGCGGATTGTGCAACATTGGGCGCCATGTTCTGAGTTGTTGTAGAATTCACTGCTGGCAAAAAGAAGGCTGAAACGGCAAGTAAGCCAAAGCTGAAGATGATAAGCTTGAGATTGCAACTGGACGAGACGAATGAACACTTTCTGCTGTGCCTGGTCATGATGGTGTTGCCCTTCGACGAGATATTTGTGAATGAGAGTAATTGTCAAGGTCAAGGTGGAGGAAGTTGGAGGAAGGTGAATGAACCAAAAAGTCAACGCACTATCTATCTACATGGTATGGTACCAACGCACACCGTTGAAGCCGATGGCCAAAAAAATGGATGGTGGTTGTTGAGGAAGCTAAAAGATACATGGGAATAGATGAGGGTACCATAATATGTAGTTGTCTGATGTAGGATATCCCCCGAATTGACAATAATTCTTCGGCAATGAATAATATCGAAAGACTCATCCCCCAATGTACTCCCGTGACTGATTGACGTCAGTGGCTGCCTCTTCTGGTGTGCTGTGGTGTGGAAACTTGGCTTGGCTCTAGAGATATGATGTGAGCTTGGTACAAATAATAGCATATCCATTATCCATCTCTCCTCTGTCTCTCTTATTACTGTTTGCAATGACTGACAAGTTGGCAAAAAGGGAACTTTACTTGGAAAGCAGGGTTGGTCTGTGGGTGGCGGGTTCATTAAAATGGTCCGCAGAAAATGAGTGTGCCAAAAGGCTCGTCTTTGGACTGTCTGAGGTTCTGATCCGTACGTAGGCCAACTAACAGGCCACCCGGCGTCTATCGGCAGTGCCTAGTACCGCCGCCGAATCCGACGCCCCCACACCTCAATAACACTCTATTGGCCCCCCATTGAGGGGGATTGATTGGGAATATCGACCGTCGGTCCCTGGGTTGGCTGCCAGGGACAAAACCGACCAAACCGTGCCGTCGTGATTTGTTCGACTTCAGCCAATAGGGATTCCTACGTACGTCCTACAGGATCCACTTACCATTTACTCCATTCATCCCTCCCGATGCAATTGAGTTGGTGGTTAAGTTCTGCTTTGTCGATCATGCCGAGAGCACGGGGGACAGCTCCAGCACGGTTCGGGTACTACCACCTCTAGCGAGTTCTTTTTTCCCCGCTCATTTTCTTTTCAGAATGGTGCAATATGCCTCCAAACTTAACACCTCCCAACACCGTCACTACCCCAAGACATGCT